>SNQJ01S0090253.1:0-23535 GCA_010110895.2 Picea sitchensis | reverse complement strand
ATCAGTTTCTTTCTCAAATTTTTTGAAAACTACTTTGTTAAAATTAAAAATTTGTAAATTTAAAAATAAAATAAAATAAAATAAAATAAATAAATAAAATAATAATAATAATAATATAAAAAATTTCTACAGAGTTATCTTGAAATTATATCTAAGGTATTCTGGTTTTACATTGTTGAAAGTTCTCTTTTATACCCTCAGCATTATCTTCTAGAACTTTGTATCAGAGTTGAAAAGTTTTCATATTGACTTTGAAAATCAACAGACGATTAATTTCAGTTATGACAGTTTTCATGATCTTTCTCTCTGCTAAAAATGGTTAAGTTTGAGATTAATTCTGTATATCTTAAGATTGTTTAACAGTTTATCTGAACTTTTAAGCTTGCTCAAAAGAAAACCCCTTGAAAATGTTTTCCCTTTTTCTCTATAGACTAAGGAAGTTTTGAAGGTTGAAGAAAGTTGGCCTAGAATAATAAAAAAGTTGACAAACCCTCATTATAAAAATTTATTCTACACAGATCACCACCCCTGATATATTAAATATCACTAATTGCCCTCGCTTCGTAAACATGAACCAACTATAAGACAGATGGTGAAAGGAAATTCATGATTGATTTCCCCCATCTAGTCTTACAGACGATGAAAGGAAATTCATTTAAATGATTGCCCTCGTCTGAAAATATAAAATAGACAACTTCACCGGGGTACTGAACAGGCCTGCTAGCAGTGAAGCAATGTCTAAAAATAAAATTAATATTCGAAGCGTTGAAAGGAAATTCAGTAAAAAGGGACAGATAACTTCATCGGGGTACTGAATAGGCCTGCTGGCAGTGAAGCAATATCTGAGGTATCTGTAAGGTTGTCACACTTATCTATATTTCTATTCTAGTTACCAATTTTTCGAAAACTGGATATTCGTCTTCAGTCAAATAAGAGCTTCCCAGTTTTAAATTGATGAATTTTATTTCGATTGATGCAAGATGAAATGTTCAATAATCTGTTAAGCTTCTAAAGATTGTTCTAAAAATCTCAATACTAACTCAATTTTGGAACGAGAAGGAAAATTTTGAAGAAGACTGTAGCTGAATTTCAAATAAGTGAAAAGTTCTGTAAAGGTTTTCAAAGACTTTATCTTTTCTCTTTTCTTACTCCTTGAACAGTTTATCAGAGATAAACCTTTGACTCCATCACCCAATGAAGGCATTGAGTCTGCATGTTCTCCTCGTCTCGCAGGGAGACGAGGTCCCCAGTTGGAGCCTATGTTGAAACGGACCTTGAATTTTTGACCTGGAGGATAAAAAAAAAAAATTGCGATTTTGAGTTTCCGCATTTTATAAATTTCCTAAAGCAAAATTTTCATCTCCAACAAATTCACGATGCCTTTATGGTTCATTTTCAGAAAAAGAATGATAAAAATCTAAACGAATAGAAGTTTTCCAGTTTTATTCGAAATAATCTTTTAAAACAGACATTAATTTAAAATTCGAGAAATTTTAATTTATATCGGGATATCGGGGTTCGGAGTTTTGAAAGAACAAACGTTCAATGAAAATTAAACAGCGAAATCCCGATTCCCGATTTCCCGATACATTAATCTTTAATTAAAACATCATTTACTTAAATCAAAAGTTAAAGAGGTCTAAACTTTAAGTTAATCTCGTTGCAAAATCGGGATTTGCGATTTTGCGAGAACAAAGAAACTTGTCATCGTATTTCCCGATTTCCCGATTTCGCGATATAGTTAACCTTTAAGCGAATTTTGGAATTAATCTAATTAATGTTAATCATGATTACGAGTAAATAATCATATCGGGATATCGGGATTCGCGGTTTTGTGAGCAGTAATTTTCATGACATTGGATATCCTGATTTCCTGATTAATGAAATCTCGAAAAGGTTTAATCCGGATTAATTAAGACAATAAAAATGTTTTAACTTAAATAACATATCACGATTTCGGCAATCAGGGTTCTTTGATGACTTGTTTCCTTGACATCAAAAGTTCTAAAACTCCGATACGAGTGTTTTCAAATTTTAAATCGAGATTAAACACTAATTAATCATTCGAATAAACAATGTTTAAAGTAAAGTTTTTGATAAATGAACTTAAATGTGGCATTATCCAATTTAGAAAGTTTTGAATAACACTGTGAAAGCTTAAGTACAAACATTAAATGCATATATTCGGGAATATCTTTTGCATTTATTTCACAACAGAGGTACAAATCTTGATGATTTTATGATATATTCGAAGTAAATTTTGAAACGTTTACATTATCATTTCAAAGCTAAATTCTTCTCTGTTACAGAGTTTCAAGTGAACACAAAGCTATGGCACCAAAAAAGGCTTCGAAGAAAAATGAAGAGCAACCAGAAGGCGACGTTATTTCCGATACTATTGCATCTGGGGTAGTACACTCCGTCAAATCATGGGCTGCAATCGCAGAAAAAATGGAGGATGAACTTAAATATGACGACACTGATGCAGACAACCATATCCGAGATATCGCCGAGACTGAGCTTCATAAGGTTTCTGCGCGCCTGAGACTTGTTTCATATACTGATATGATTACCTGGGCACTAGATAAAGTAGACGTTCTGACCAGAAGTATTCTGAACGAACAAGGAGCTGTCATCGGCTCATTCAGACCGGAACATATTCAAGTAATGTATAAACTTTCGCCCAATTATAGGCACACTTTTAATTCTGAGTTTGTAACTGCATTTCAAAGAAAAGAGTGCCTTGAAGGTGGCCAAACATACCCTGATATGATAAAAGGATGGGCCAGAGATGAAAACAAGTTTAGGGCTAATGAACATGGAATTTATGCCTCAGCCTCCTTAAATGAATATATGGTGTATGTCGCAATGATGTTATGTAGACTCTTTGGGAGAAAGGACCCTTTTCATTTTCATGCAGACTGGACACCTTTTTTAGAAGAAATTTCAGAGGGACGCAGTTTCAATTGGCACAAAATTATATCAGATAACCTTGCATCAGAGGTTACAAATTACAAAGCAGCTAGGCCCAAAGGACAGCCAATATCTTTTTATATGTCAGCCTATATAATGGATGCCATTTGCTTTAAGACTCCTTTCCCACTGATGAAATGGATTTGGAATGCCTCTTGCACAGAACCTGTCCATAAGTACCACTCGGCTCTGTGGGAAGAAAATGCAAAAAATGCTTTTTATGAGGTTTGTCATTGTGTAATTATTCCTCTACACAGAATATTCTTTGGATGTGAACCTCCTCGCATTTCAAATACCATCATAGAAAACCTCAAGTCAGTTGCTGACTGGTTCATTGAAGAAAACTTCTCCTATGTTAGGGTTTATAGATGTTCTATTCCACCTCATGCACTCCCAAATATTTTACCCGACAGGTTGATATGTAGAGAAGTAGCTCATCATCTAGTCAATGGTGGAATTGGACTAGAATTAAAAGCCCAGCAGAAAAAGGCATGGCCATCTTTTCCTGTTTATCTAGGAAAATTTGTTTTATCAAACATAGGTCATTCTAAGGCATAAGTTGAATCGTTGGGCGAAGTGAAATTAGTAGATATAGAACACAGGAAACATGACCCATATCAGATAATCAGTCGGCATTTCACACAATGTGGTTTGAAAGCATATGAACATGAAGTCTCGGTTTATGATGATGTTTTTAGAAATGCCAAATCTTATGAGGAAGTTCAGAGCAGAGTGAAAACCTTGTCACCTGATGCACAGGTGGGGTTTGTCTCTTTTCAAAGAAATAGGAGGCAATGTCTACCCAAAGTTTTACAAGGTGAAATACTAGCACAAGAGCAAGAAACAATTCCTCCAGGGTTTGAGACCATTATTCAGTATAATGCAAGTGATAAAGATAACTTGAAAGAGTCTGAAATTCCTCCCCAAAATACAGAGGATTCTCAGACCAAAGAAACACAGGCAGAAAAGGGAAAAGGAATAGAAACAAACCCAATAAACCTTGATGATATTCCAGAAAATGTTGGGGGAACAGCTTTGCAGGAACTTGGGAGCCCCATTACAGCATTGACCCCACCGCAATCCACTTTCGGAACCCCTCTTGAGGGAATTCTATATGTAAGTGATTTAGAACCAATCACCAGAGATGAAATACCTTCTTCTGACTATTTTTTCAGTAAGAAAAGAAGAGTTGTCCTAAAACTGGAAATTCATCCTGTAGGGGAAAGAAGGATTAAAAAGCATAAAATTATCATTGATGGTCAAAAGCTAAATGAGGGAGAATTTGCTACAGAGCTAGCAGGGACCATGGGTGCTATAGCATCATCCAACATGTACTCTGTAGGAAATCTAATCACTATGATAGAGCAAAAAGATCGGGAAATTATGCAGCTACAGGACAGAGTAAAGGAGAATGAAAAAATAATTGGCTGGGGAATACAAAAGGGTCTGGAACAGGCCAGACTCAAAGACATCCAAGAAATCCAGAAGTTAAATGAAAATTTGGATGAGGCAAAAAATATGATACAGGTTACCCAAGAACAAATGCAAAAGCTGGGCAATGAAAATAAATCTCTGCAAGATAAAATCATTTCAATTACTAATCAAGTGATTGAAATGGAATATTTCAAGACTAAAGCATCAGAGATAAATGTAAATATTGAGGAAGAACAACAAAGGATATTCTGTAATCTGGAGATCATCCAGAATTGTTTTCAAGAGTCTAAGAGGTCTATGGAAAAGATAGTGCAAAAAGAAAAAGAAGCTAAAGCAGCAAGGAATTCTTTCCAAAAAATAATAACTTCTTTACAAAAAGAGGAAACTGGAAAATCACAGAAATTATCAACTTCAGAGCAAATGAAAGGAGATATAATGTTAAAAGTTTGGGAAACAAAATTGGAAGGATATAAAAGAATTACAAAAGGGGTAAATGAAGATTGTCAAAAGATCTTCGATTTTATTGAAAACGATTCAGTACATATCAGAACAGATGACCTTTCCGAGTTGCTAGGAGAAATCGACATCAACAGGTATCAACTAAAAACAAAAGAAGAACTTGAAGAAAAGAAAGCGGAAATCTCAAATATTAAAGTGGTCAACATTGCAGAAATCGACAAATGGATGATAGCTTCAAGCTCAAAATTGGAGAAAGTTAAGTTCATAGAGAAAACAATAGGAAGCCAGTTGCCAGGCCTGCAAAGAAATTTCTTCTCATTAGAAGCAAACGAAGTACCAGAAGCTCCCCAAGTCTTGGTGAAATTTTTAGAGAAATATGTTCAAGAGGTTGAAACAGATAAAGAAAGTTCTTCAACTCAAGTTTAAAACCTTGTAAATATTTCTATTTTTAGAATTTTGAAATAAATTGTAAACGGTTGACATTAGTTGATGCAACCGAAATTTTAGAAAGTTGGTTAGTTTCCAACGAAAGACTTTGATAGAAAGATATAAATATAATTCCGAAAGGCGGAAAGAGGGCTTCGGAAATTTTGGAGAAAACCAATTTTTGTAATACCAGCTTTGAAGTTTATTGGAATATAAACCACATACAAGATTCTGGATCCTGCAATTTTGTGACTATGTTTCTTCCCCTGTCTATTGTGTTATGTTAAATCTTCTTCTTAATATGTGTTTCTAGCAAGTGAATCAATTTGGAATTATATGCATTGTTGTTTATTGTTTCGAATTGGTTTGGATGTTGAATGTTTTACAGTCTTTCCTCTGAAATTGCTTTAGTGGTTTTAAGACCTGTAAACTTTCTGTTCCTTAATATCTAATTCTGTTAGAAATATTGCTTTTCTTTCTTTGTTATTCATCGAAATATAAGATTCTTTCTAGATAAAAGCCTTATATTTCTTTGTTCTGTGTTTCATCGTTTACAATTTCAAGATTGTTACAAAACCAGGAAACGGCCTTGATTGTGGCTTTACATTATTGTGTTAGATTTTAAAGTTGTATCATTAATATCATCTCTAAAAACCTGAAGTAACCAATCGATAAAAACCTATTTACAAACTTTTAAAACCCTATCACCTATGACAGTTCCTAACGGCAGACAACCAAACGTAGAACCTGGTCTGCAAGATCAAACAAGTATTGCCTTAAACTTATTTAATACTATTATGCAAACAGCAACAAATAGGACCGAGTTAGAAAGATCGTGGGCTGTTATTGAACATGATATTAGCATCCAAGAGCAACGGGAAGCCAGACAGAGACAGTTGAGAAACTGAATCTGATCTAGTCTTTCTTTGTTTCTTTGTTTTAAAGTCTTATTATAAAAATCTCTATTCGGATGCCTTGACGGTATGTTTTATAGCCTTAAAACATAAACTCAGGAACAACATTAGGTATCCATAAACCGATAGGTATTTTCTATTTCATCAATGGATGACCCTTTATGGAGTTGCATAGAAATACACCCACTCTAATTTGTATTTCATCATTTTTCTCTATATAATTATGTTTAGCTTATTGAGGGGTGTCAAGAATAGTGTAATCCTCACATTTGGCTACCAACTCATATTGTGTTATTAATGAACTTGGTTAGGTATTAATGTCATCATTTATTATAATACTAGGGAGTGGTTAAGGATGACTATAATATACCTAAAGTATATTGATTTTATAGTTGTAATTAAATTTACTTATTGCCACATCATGACTTATAGTTCCTCACATGCCTTGTAATATACCTTCTTTTTTTTCGACATCCCAAGAAACCCTCTAGGTACTTCCCCTCATTTCGAGGACGGTATGGAAGGCAAACCAACCAGTTTAATTTTTTGAAATCTAACCTGGAGGGACATCAAGTGTTGCACAATACTATATATAGAGATAACCATCCTCGAGACTTGACCTCGTGACCTCCTGCTTGTAATTCACGACACTCAACCACTCGAGCTAACCCATCGGGCTAAAACAAATGTTCCTTGTAATATACCTAGAGTATATTACTTTTATATTTTTAATTATCCTAAATAAAAGTATACCTACTATTATAAGTAATTCAAAGGACATCATTCCCCATGAAAGGTCGCATCCCATTTACTCCATGGTATATATAATTGGTGTCCATTTATCAATGTAATGTTTCAATGAACAACAATTATTTGTCCCTTTAGGAATTTATGGATTCGTCCTTGTTATAATGGATGCTTAGGTGAAGTGACCAAGAGGTTCACTCCATTGACCTCATCAAACTTGTACACATATTCTCATTAAACCCTCTTTGTGTAGCACCCTACTTGAGTTGTGTATAATTACACCACAACTCTCATTTGTAAAATATCATGTTGTGATCTATCTTGATCATTTTGTAGCCTACATGAATCATTCTCTTTAATAAAGTGATTTTTTTTCTTAAGGAAAAATATATCTTTGGCATTCTCTATTGTTCATGGGTTAATTTCTCCCTTATGCTAGGTCATTGTCTGCCTAGAGCACTTATTATTCTCTACTGCACATTTTTTTAGTGTTTCTTTTCTCCTTGTTTATTGAACGATCTTGGGTTTTTTGGTTGGTTCCATTTGATCCCATATCCCTCTTATGAATATCAACATTATCAATTAGTTCATTATGGAGATCTTGTAGAGTTTGATTCTTGAGGAGTCTTTGAGGCTTATTGTGACAAGGTTTTGGAGGGTAATTAAGTAATTCATCTTAGGCACTAGATGTTTCCTCTACATATTGTAGAGGTTTTATGACTATAAATCTTGGCGCAATTATCTCTTATTTTTTCACTTAATTTTCTTAGATAATGGTGCATGATCATAAGATATTAGATAGTTAATGATCAAAGGTTTGTGTTCAATTTATTTTTTAACATGCATACAAGCCAATGGGATACTGGGAGTTCATAATCCATAATAATGACAAAAAAGTTCCCTTCCATCTACATCATTGGGGATATAGATATTGTCAAATCCCAACATATGGTTGTTTTTTACTTTTTACTCTTCTACTTTATCAATTATCCATCCTAGTTCTACCTTACTGTCATAGATTGACCCAGGTTCAGATTTAACAACTTCCAACAAAATCCCTTAAAACTATCAGCCCCTCTGGTAAACCAAAAGGCAATGCAACACACAGAGTGTACTACGCAGTTTCACCCGAGATAGCTCTATGGGTGGTTGCAATACTCAGGTGTTTGCAACCTGGGAATGAGTGGAGATATGTGGTTGTATCTTCTAATCTTTATTTATTCAGTCTACATCTGATTATAGCAGTTATTCCATTCATTCATGTGACATATCATATCTAACTGGTTACTTCATTCATTTATATAACCTTCAACACTTTAAAAATAATAGAGACACATACATTCAATCACATAACATAGGTGTTACCATGGTTCACCCCCTCGTGTGCTAAATCCACAAAGATCTGGCTCTCAAGCTCTTTATTATGGTTCAATAATATGTCACGCCGTGTGTGTTTAAACTTTACAATCTTGGATCTTACACTCTCAATCGGCTCCTCAATCCCTACAAGGATGACTAGATCGGACTAGGATCCTCATCCTGCGATCTAACCCTCGGGATTGAGTTTCTCACTGCTTATCTAGCTCACCAGCTTACTGAATAGTACAATTCTTACAACTCTCTTCCATCCCTCGTCCTCTCGTCCTCTTCTCTCTTTTCTGCCACACTCTCCTTCTCCTTCTTATCCTCTAAGTACTACTTATTTATGTCATTGGATCATCATCCACTACAATACATTGCAAAAACCCTAACCCTAACATTGTTAGGTCTTCCTTGCATGTGCGCCTCACATGCTTCCCTCGCACGTGTTGGTTTTCCTTCCAGATGTCCTTTCTTCCTTTCATTCTTCTTTTCCCAAAAATAACCTTTTCCCTTGATTGGGTCTACATCCAGCAAACCCCCAACACTGACATGTGGCTCGTCCCGAGCCACCTAAGCTTTGCGTGCTTCTTCAACAGCTCCTGCGAGAGTATGGAACTTGTCTTTGAGTTCCCTTGCTTGTGTTTGAGCATGTACAGTCTTTTATTTGAGCGCATCCAATACTTGTGTTGTAATCTCCTCGTTGATAATCTCTGTGCACTTTGCCTGAGTTTGTGCCAGGTTCTTCTTTTCCTCCTCTGCTTGTGTATTGACTTCTGCTGCTAGCTCTTGGAGAGGTTCCATTTGATCTTGTCGATCCTTCTTCTATGTCTGAGAGACTATGAGCTCTGCTTGCAACTTCTTCATATCTTGTACTCCTTTGAGATGCTCAGTGATCTTCAACATATTTTTCCTTTGCTTGAGCTCCTAGATAGCTGCACTTATCTTTTCCTCTTCCTGTTCCCACTGTTGGACATGTTGATCCTCCTCCAACTTTTTCGATAGTTGTGCTTCCCTATCAAACAAGTCGACAACTACGCTGAATTGTCGTTCCATTTCCTCCATATTCCCTGTTAATTCATGCTTCCTTTTTTCCTTAACCTTCGGGGGAGTGGTAGGGATGAGTTGTTCCCGAAGGTTCTCGGTCTCCTCCCTATATTGATCGATTTTTTTCATAATCTGATCAATTTTCTGCGTCGTCGTGGGCTCTACTATATCATAGGCTACAACCAATCCCTACTTGAGCCTATCTGTGTGATCTTTCTCATCTTGGGCCTCGATATTGACTTGCTCAAGAACCAACTCCAACTTTTATCTGTTGTCCTTTGTGTGTTGCAACTTTGTTGAGTCCGTGCATGCATGCAACTAAACCTTTTGCGTAACACTTACTTGCAGTTTATATAGTGCCTTGGTTGGTATCTGCCCCATTACCAATTGTATTTGTGCTAGATATTTCAAGGGTGTTGCGGCCCCTTCCAAAATGCAGGATATCCAACAAGAATAGAATCCCGGTGTTGGCCAGTCAGACTGCCCACTGTTTTGGTTGGAAAATTGGATCATCAAAGGGTCCTATACCCACACTATCCAGGTAAACTTGCTTTAAAAACTTAGGAAACTTTTCCATGTCAGTCACAGCGTGGTCTGAGTACTGAAGTTTTTACACACATCCTAACAGGTTAGCTGTGATACGCACCCCTTCCAGAATGTGTGGTAAGACTATGGTTGTTGCATCTTGCCTGCACGATGATCTTGCTATAGGTTGCTTTCCCTTCCACTGTGGTGGTTGACTCGAGATTCCAGCCTCCATTGTTCTCTCCTCTGTATATACCTCTGGTTGGATGGTGACATCTTCTACTATACCCTCATGTTGTTGCTACGACGCAACTGTGTGTGACCATTCTAGTGCGGTCGCTTCTGCCTGGTTTGGGACCGTCCCATTAACCCTCAGGGCTTCTTCAGGATTTTCAGGGCAAAGGATTGCCTACGTCCTTCGCCTGTTGTTTTTTTCCCACTACTAGCATATCAATGTCCATGCCCACTGCTGTTTTTTTTTGGGTTTCCTCCACCACTGGTGTGGGGATCCCTAGTTCCATATTGGGCGAAGATATTTCATCCAAGTTGATGAATTCGGTAGTTCATGCTAGTTCTTGTTCGATTTCATCTGGTTTTCATGGTGCTCTAAGGTTGCTTCAAGGTCGTCTATAGGCATGGCTCGATGCACCTAGCTTGGGTAGTGTAGTGGTGGTTGAAATGGTTTCCATCAAGATAATTTGTTCTATAACTCTTGCAAACTCGCTCTCTGCTATGTATACTCTATCTCTTTGTGCTTTCTCAATTTCACAATAAACCTTCTGATACCTGTGTGCTTTCCTTATATAGAAATCGTGTGAAACTTCTCGGAGAAGTTACCTGATCTGTGGTTTAAATGAATTAGCACTTCTCATGTACCTTCCATTGAATTCCATTGACATCGTCAATTGGCACAATTAATGCAATGTCCCTTCAGTCATTCTTGTCATTCAATTTTGATAGACACCATCAACTGGTGCCTATTTTTCGTAACCGCCTTTTTCTGACCATTGGTTCTTTTTCCAGCGCACTAACTGTTCCAAGTGCGCACTATGGTGTTTCATAGGTGTAGGTGGACCTTTTCATTTTTTTGCACTACCTATCCTTTAGGTGTGTGTTGTCTTCTTTTGTTTGGAACGGTAACCTCTATGTTGTTACGCGCAATCCTTTGTTGTCTAGTGCATTTTTTTTTTAAGTGCTAGGAGGTTGACAGTCCCTATATAGCTTCAGTCGACTTCTATTGAGAATTCCTATGAGTTTTGTTCCTCCCAAATCCTTCAAATGTACAACTCCCCCCTCTATGACAGTCTATACTTCATATGGCCCCAACCAATGCATTCTGAGTTTTCCTAGGTGTTGCAAAGATTTATTGTCGTACACCAAGACTAGGTCTCCCTCCTTGAAATTTTTCCTCTTCATATGTCTATCATGCCAAGATTTTTCCCTTTCTTTATGTACCTCTTCATGAAACCCTACTAAAATCCTATCTTCTTCGATGATCACCAGTTTTCTTATCCTTTCTTGTACTGTGCCTTGCTCTGTCGTGTTTGTAATTGCTGCTACGCGCAGACTAGGTACCAAAAATTCTAATGGCACCACTACTTCTTGTCCATACACTCAATTGTGTATGCCTTGTCAATTTTTTACATGTGGTCATGTATGCCCACAATACTACTGGTATCTTTAAATCCCAATCATCCCTATTAACATTGCAGATCATTGTCAGTGCATTCTCTAGGATCTTATTAAAAGATTCCACTGTTCCATTTGCTTCAGTATGATATGGTGTACTCTTTTGATGATAAAATGTGAACTCCTCAGTCATAGCCTTAATAGTGTTGTTAATGAAGTGAGTGCCTTGGTCACTCATCAAAATCCTTGGGCATCCAAATCATCAAACAAGAAGTGTGTTGCTGTCTCTACGTTGCAATCTTTTACTGGTGCTGCTTCTACTCATCGTGTTAAGTACTTTGTCACAGTAATAATATAACTTGCTCCTGACATTTTTGTTGGTGGGTTAATTGGTCCCACAAAGTCTAATTCCCATTTGTCTAATACCTACAAGGTTACTTATGGTCTCAGGGTATCTCATCTTGTTTATTTGGTTTACCAACCCTCTAACATACATCACATCTCTAGAAGTAGTCCTTTGAGTCTCTGTGAACAGTCGGCCACCATAGTCCTGAGTGTAATACCTTATGCGCAATAGCTTTTCCTGCATAATTCTTTCCTACTATTCCCTCATGGGCTTCTACTAAGATCCCAGGTATTTCATGTTCTAGTACACATCTTCTCAAGATGTTGTCTACACCCATCTTGTATAAGTGTTCTGCAATCAATTGATAGTCTGCAGCTCTGACTACCATATTTTTCTTTCATGTAGTGTTGAATTATTGTGGCACAGTCCCTATACTCAAGTATTGAATCTTGTTTGCAAAGTATTCATTAGCTACTTGGAATGAAAAATAACTGTGCATCGGGAAAGTTGTCCTTTAGATTTGTAGGTTACTCTCCATTGGTGATCTCGGATAGGTGATCAGGTCATACATTCAACTTCCTTGGTTTGACTATCACTTCGAATTCAAATTCTTGGAACAACACTAACCATCGACAAATTCTCCCCCTCAACACTGGATTTTTGATGAGGTATTTGAGAGTTGAATGGTCTGTAAACATCTTGAAATGTTTTCCCAATAAGTAGTGTCTGAACTTCTGAAGCGCATAGACAATATCTAAGCCTTCTCTCTCTATGGCATTTTAATTATGCTCTGACTCTGACAATTTTCTGCTAGCAAATGCTATAGGATGGTCCAATTGCCCTACTCCTGGCTACGCCAAAATAGCTCCAAGTTTTATGTTTGATGCATCTACATGCACATGGAATGTCTTTTCCCAATCTAGGTACCAGCATTGGTGCAGTTACCATCTTCTCTTTTAGAGTGTCCAAACCTCGCTGACAATCCTCATTCCACTGAAACTTGTTGTCTTTTCTCAACAATTTCTCCATTGGCGAAGTGATCTACGTATAACCTTTTATGAATTTCCGGTATTATCCTATTTGTTGCAATGTTTCTCTTAATTCACGTATTGATTTTGGTGGTGGTAGATTAATAATTATTGCAATATTGGCAAGATCCACTAGCAAGCCTTGTTTGCATACTATATGGCCCAATAGTATCCCAAAGGGTGTTTTGAATATGCACTTCTTGATGTTTAACGATATATGACACTGCTTGCATCTTTCTAACATCAACCTTAACACCTCTACATGGTCTTTCAACAGACGATAGACTGTCCAATCATCCAGATATACCTCTAGAAACTGGTGGATGAATTCTTTAAATGTAGCTATGACTACTATGGAAAATATTGTTGGTGCATTCTTCGGTCCAAAAGGCATGACTGTGTACTGGTAGGACCCCCATTCTGTGGCAAAAGTGGTCTTGTATCTATCTTCCAGAGCTATCTTGATCTGATGGTAGCTTGAGAATCCGTCATTGAATGAGTAAGCTTCATGTCCTTCTACGTTCTCCAACACCTCATCTGTGAAAGGCGTAGGGAAAGGGTCATGTAGGCAAGAATCATCTAATTTCCTCATGTCGACACATATTCTTATCGCTCCCTACTTCTTCTCTTGAACTACCATAGGGCTTACCCATTCAGATTCCTCTACTGGTTCTATGATTCCAGCCTCCAACATCCTATCAATTTCTGCTTTCACTTTTTTCTTATTTATTGGGTTTAATCTATAGGGACTCTGTCTGATCAGTCTTGCCTCAGATATGAGAGGTATATTCATTTACCCTAGTTCTCTTTCTATGCCTTTCATTTCTGTGAATGTTTTTGGGAACAAGTTGTTGTACTCGCGCAATAACTCTGTGATGATTTCCACAGTTTTCTCATCCCAGTAGTCTTCAATGTTGGCCATTTTGGGATTCTCAATTGTCCCAATGTTGACTTTATTCACCTTGATCGACACAAAAAATACTTATGATTCCATAGGTGGACCTTCCACCTCTCGTTCACCTTCAATTTCTGTTATCTGAATGTTTTGTGGGTCATCTTCATTTAATGCTTCTTCTTACACATGGTAGCATGACAGTAGTTATTTTACTGTCTGCCTATTTTGTTGTTTCTCTTTTGTCATGAATTCAACTTTCAGTTCTTTAATGAATATCGCCCCTCTGATTTGTTTAATTTTTTATTCTATGTTGGGGTTCTCATGTTCAAATGAGAAAGTGACTGTAAAATTATGTTGTAATATTGTCCAGATTGTTGTTCCTTTGTGCAATTCCTGGTCTGTATACCAGTTTGCTGGAATCCCTTCAAATGTGTCAAAAAAATGATGAGGCCATTCCTCTAAAGGTGTCATCCTCCATAGCGTTATACACTTCCCCAAGTGTTATTTTGGTGCCCCTTGTCCGTCATATTTTTGAAGTTGGTTGGTTCCCTATTCTGTGCCAAATCTGGTGCACAGTAACCGTTTACATTGGTACCAGTCCTTGATTGTCTCTTTGTGCGCACCCCACCATCTTGCAAGTGTTGCATTGAGTGTTATATCCAGTGCTAAGAGCCTTTGACTTTATAACACTTCAACTTTGTATCATGTTAAGAATGCTTCTAAGTCATTTACCCCATGGAAGGTGGGAGGTTCCCTTATCTCCATACCTACCCATCTTACTGTGCGGTCTATTCTTGTGCATCTTCTTGTGGAGACTTCATGTAACCTCTGTTGCCAGTTCTCTAAGCCTATATCTAAGTATGATGCACATGACATGATACTTCTCCAACTGAGTAACCCATCTACAGTTGGGTTGAAATAATATTCTTCTCACGCAATTCTTTTGTACAACTGGTTAATTTTCTCCAGGTCTAAACAAGTGGGTTTTACAAACCTTTCCCCTTCTGATGGATCCAATGGCGCAATAACTATGTATTTTTCTGACTCAAATGTCATCTTCCTCATCTTTAAGTTGATTGTGTCCTGATTTTCAAATGCCCAATCCAAGCCAAGCAATGTTGGATAAGGTGTTGTGCCATACACTATCTCTATCACTTCGAACTTGGCTTTAGTGCGCACTCCATCCAGATCTATTGTCACCCCCTTTATTCTTTCAATTGGTATAAATTTGTGTTGATTTGTTAGTTTCAGCTGAACAGGTGAATACCCTAATGTGGGTTCTCACATACATTGTCATGTCTTCTTGGGTAACACATTAACTTTGGATCCTAAATCTAGTATAATATCTCCCATGTTGAAATCTCCAATGTTGGCGTTCAGTCGGAATTCTCTTCTTGTTCTTCTCCTTGTATGCAGATGATTAATTGTTTTCTGTTCTAGATTTCCTTCTAACTTTGTGCTACATCTTTCTAGCATATTTTGTAGTACTTGAACAAATGATGGATCATTTAGTAGTTTAACATAGGGTTGCAAAAAACCCTTAATCGTACTTACTTTTCTGAGGGGTTGTACTTATTTGGTGTGATCTAGCGATGGAGGCATCTCATATGATGGTACTTCCTTAGTATGTTGCACAATTCATGTCAATGTCATGCCTGGCTTCAGGAATTCATGTCTGGCCTTCTTGAATATCTCCTTTTCGTTCTGCGCATCAAACTGCTTCTTCGGTTTGACACTCTTCTTCACCCATTGGTGTTGCAATGGATCTTGTCTTACTGCGTTGTTTCCCATCGTAGCTCCTCCCTGCGTAACTATGTTGTTATTTCTTCTATCTTCTCTTGCTTCCGCCAAAATCCATTGAACATTCTAATTGTTTTCATTTCTCTTTTCCTGGATCTTCCCCAATAGTGTAGGACATTCTTCTATGTCATGATCTGATGCACGACAATACATACATGTTGCAGGTGGAAGTGGACATTCTCTTGCATAGTGTCCTGGTTGTTGACAGTTGTGGCATACCACTATTCCTCTACCTCTTCCAAAGCCTCCTCTTCCTCTTCCTCCACCTCTGTAGCCAGCTCGATCTCCTCATCGTGCATTCTATTGGGGCTCCTGGTTACACTGTGTAGGATTATAGTGTGGTTGTGTAGTATTGTACTACGGCTGCACAGTATTTTATTATTGCTGCGCAGTGTTATATGGGGCTAGTACTTGGTTAAACTGTGGTGAAACTTTCACAATCATCATCTCTTTTTGCACCTTGTAAGCATCTGATGTTCTTTCCCTCATTAGGTCCATGGTTTTGCAATTTTTGTCATAATGGCCTACTGACTTGCAAAAGTTGCAATATGAACTCTTAGGTACTGTCTGGTATTTATGCATCATTGGGAAGTGATATGGATCATGACCCTATTTCTTACAGATTTCATACCATAGTCCTCATGTTGGCAATGGGTTTGGCATTCCTGATTCCATGTACTGCACGAATGTTTGGAATTCATTCTTATGGTGTCCTTATGTCCTACATGTGGTACACCAAATGACTTCTCTTTTGTCCTTACCTTTCTGATTTAGCTAGAATGTCAAGTTCTTCAGATCCTCCTTCATCTCCTCTATGGTTGGATCTATCTTCTAATATTGTTTCTCTTCCAGTTGTAGGGATGCCTGTAAAGCCTCTTCCTGGGTTTGAAACTTATGTTGTCGCAAAGGGTATTTCAAGTGTGGTAGCAGTGAATTGACAAACAGATGCCTATGTTGCATATCTGTTATGACATACTTTAGCTTTCCCTTCAATGATTTGAATCTCTGTTCAATTTCCCATATAGATTCTCCTAGTTTCTGTCTAATCTCTATCATCTCATTCATATATTGATCCTCTAAACTAGGCTTCTTGAATTCATTTATCAATAGCTTTTTGATATCTTCAATCATTCTGGTTGTCCCTGGCGTACTGTTTGATGTTAAAATCATATACCAATCTAGTGCGTGATCTCTTAGCATGATAGCTAACTTCACAAGTTTAGTTTCCTCATCTATGATTTATTTTGCTTCCCAGATATTTTCACAAATAAACAAGTGCTTCTCAGGGTCCTCCGATGCCTCTCCTTTGAATTCTGGTAACCTAATGGTGGGATCAAGTCTTGCCATCCTGAATGTTGAACTACTATCTCCATGTGGTGTAGATACTTGACTAATGCTTTCTGAACTGGCTTCCCCAATTGTTGTTCCTTTTGTATATGTACTTCCTACTGTCTTTCTTCTCCCAAAATTCGATTGTCTAAATGGTGGTGTTCTTCTTGGTGTATTAGTCACAAATGGGTTTATGGGTTCCACACTGACATTGATATGGATAGGAGTGTTGCCTTTTTTTCTCGCTCTTAGACCTCTCATCTTCCTCTCATATGTCGTGCACGGGATTTCCTCAATCTGTTCCATAGCCCATAGATCCTCTACCTCTTCTTCATCACTTGTCAAGCCCTCCCTCGTGACTACGACTCTCTTCTTGGTGTTCATATTTTATTGGTAGGGTACTCCATTGCACGTTCTTCCAGTTGTTGCCAAGATCTTCTTGATCCGGTCTTCATCCATCATAATTGGTTCCAAGGCCTCCTCCTTCTTACCTTTATCCATTTCTCCCTTCATTTCTCCTTCTCCTATCAGTGCTTCCCCCCTTCCCCCATGCATGCAAAGAATTTTAGTTGTCTAAGACCATTGTCATTACACCTTTTTTATATAGTAATATATTAATAGAAGTATATAATGATCTGATATACCTACCTCGAGGTCCCTTCAAGAACTCTTTCTCTGTTGCACTATAAGACTTTGTTGTATCTACTGCAAATTCTGTGATAAATCCTGCAACAATGTTGTCTAACCAGAAATCTACTGGATGCGTAAATTTATTATCAACATGTTGTAACTGCATGATCTCTACAGGATTCCACTCTAGCTGTCTGATCTGATTTGTAGGATGGTTGTCTTTCAACCTTTTTATCCACTACTGCAACACATGCGGGAAATCATAGAAAAATACTTCATGCAAGTCGTTGAATATGTACTTGTCCAAATATTTGTGCGGTGTCAACTTTGAGTTTCTGTTATCTTTCTGTGCAAACTCCAACTCCTTTGTTTTCAACCAGCTCTCTATATCTTCCTTCGTTGGATTCCACAATATCAACATCCCCTTTTATATTCTCATTCTCTCAACGTCTTGTCGTCCGACCTGGAATTCTTTTGACGCGTCTTCCACAAATCTCATTTACTCAATCCCCTCATGTTCCAACCAACTGACAATGGAACCATTTGTTGGATTTTTACTCTTCTACTTTATCAATTATCCATCCTAGTTCTACCTTACTATCATAGATTGACCCAAGTTCAAATTTAACAGCTTCCAACAAAATCCCTTTAAAACTATTGGCCCCTCTAGTAAACAGAAGGCAACATAGCACACAGAGTGTACTATGCAATCTCACTCAAGATAGCTCTATGGGTGGCTACAATACTTATGTGTTTGCAACCTGGGAATGAGTGGAGATCTGTGGTTGTATCTTGTAATCTTTATTTATTCACTCTAAATCTGATTATAGTAGTTATTCCATTCATGCATGTGACATATCATATCTAACTAGTTACTTCATTCATTTATCTAATATTCAACACTTTAAATATAATAAAGACACATACATTCAATCACATAACACATGTGTTACCGTGGTTCACCCCCTCCTGGGCTACGTCCACAAAGATCTGGATGTCAAGCTCTTTATTATGGTTCAATAATATGTCACGCCACACGTGTTTACAATCTTGGATCTTACAATCTCAATCAGCTCCTCGATCCCTGTGAGGATAACTAGATCGCACTAGGCTCCTCAACCTACGATCTAACCCTCGAGATCGAGTTGCTCACTGCTTATCTAGATCACCAGCTTACTGAATAGTACAGTTCTTACAACTCTCTTCCATCCCTCATCCTCTCTTCCTATACTCTCATTTCTGCCACACTCTCCTTATCCTTCCTATCCTCTAAGTACTACTTATTTATATCCTTGGCTCATCATCCATTACAATACATTGCAAAAACCCTAACCCTAGCATCGTTAGGTCTTCCTTGCATGTGTGTCTCGCATGCTTCCCTTACACGTGCTTCTTTTCCTTCCAGTTGTCCTTTCTTCCTTTCATGCTTATCTTCCAAAAAATAGCCTTTTCCCTTGAATGAGTTTGCGTCCAACAACTTCCACAATTGAGTAAAGTCCCCACTGATTGTTGGGAAGGATGTGTGCCCCAATTTTCACATTTAAAAAACGATGTGAGAAGTTGATAAAATCCACACCCCATCTTCCATCATAATATATAGAAACAAACATCACTACATTTCACCAAAACATAAAATTTTAAAGCATTCTTCCATAGGAAACTATTAATTTTGACCTCTCACAAACAAAATATTTCTAAGAAACAAACTCCTAACTGTTTGGACCACAAATTTACACAAAGGTCTAATACCCCTCACATTCCATAATGGTACTTTCATTTAGATTGAGTAGTGATAGAGAGAATATTACCATCAATTGCATTTTTACCCAAACCATTAAGGTCATCAAATGAATTGAAATTGGATAGACCTTGGAGAACATAAGTAGTCATGAATGTTGTATATTTTTATTTTCTCTAGGCCTCTTCAAGAACCAAGGCCTCCTTGGAATTTTATAGGGGAGGGGGAGAGAAATCCCTTCCATCCACATTGTGAGGGGATATGCCTAATTGGGAAGGTCATGCAACCTTCTTAGCCATGGATTAGGTTGGTGGCTTGTTATTATCCAATGCAACCAAGGTTGAAGGTTGACTAGATTAAGTATTTTGGGCCATAGTGGATTTGTTAGGTTCTAAGTTCTTTTGAGAAACTTGGACCCAACCATGTTTAGAATTATTCTTAGCCTAAAGAGACGTAGTAGCACCTTGAGGACATTGAGAAGCTTGGTTAAGTTAGAATTGGATTGAGCCACCATCAAAGAGAAAATACTTAATCAATGGGATATAATTTGATTTTTTTCTAGGTTACAAAGCTCAAGGAAAACCCCCAAGTACTTCCCCTCATTTTGAGGATGGTACCCAGGATAAACCCTAGAATATTCAAGGAACAAAACCGGTTAAAAAAAAGGATCGAAGCCATTACAACAATATACTCAATATGAGATCAACATGTCACTTACAAGAATTGAACCCGAGTGGGGAGGATAAAAATCATTCCTCCCAACCACCTGAACTAAACCCAATTGACAATGGGCTAGACTTTGATATATAAAACAAGTGTTACAAAGCTCATATACATTTGGAGTTTTCTAAACATATTTACATCCACTTTAATGAGCACAATATCTTGCAGGTCTTTCAACATATCAACTTTAAGGGAGGGGATGGAGGAAATCACTCAAGATCATGACAAATGGTACTATCTAGGAACTGGAAAATCAAATGTGCTCAAGTAATAATCAAATTTTCCTTGGGAGACCATGAAACTCTACCCACATGGGACAAAAGATATAAGCACTTTACTCAACCAAGAAGTCCTCACATCGACAAGATAAAAATTAAAGTATTTTTGCAAACACAAAGGCCACGAAAAACAATTTCCTTGAATGTAGATTATTTAAGAAACAAAAATAAAGAGAAGCCTTTAGTCAAGCTTATAGTGCTATGTCAATTCTAATTCTTAAGCTCCCACACCTCCTTCATTCAAACCCATATCATGGTTAATTAGGAAGATTATTGATGTTCACCAAATCTCTCAATAATATATGCTCTTCGTATTTGTGACAACCTAAATCTCATAGTAATATGAATAAAAGTTTCATCAGAATAAGCATTAATAAATTTCGATAAAAGTTTCATCAAAGTAAGTTTTATTAACACCTTGGGGATGAACTTCCCTAATCCATTCAAAGTCGTCATTATTTTCTTGGTGGCAAACTATGGAATTACCTAGAAAAACTATAGTGGAATTTGGATCAAATGCTCTATTTTTGTGATTTAAGTTGCCTTGAAGCTAAGTAATTTTGAAAAACAAGAACTAATAATATCGAAACTAAACATATTAAATGCAAGAAATGATAAAATTGAATGTATACACCATCCAAATAAATTAATAAATGGACAAAAACTACTTATTTTTCGATAGAATGTCTCCCTCAAATTTGGTAAAAATAAAATCAAAATCAAAATTCCACTTAATTAAAAAACTTCTACCATAAAACTTTTCTAAAACTTTTAACCCATTCTAAAATAATGTAAGAGACTTAATTTATATTATTTTAAATTTATGAATATTGCATAATATTTATTATTAATCACTTTACTATGATAACATTTTTTTATATTATTTGTTCACATTAATTTTTTGAAAAATTCAAAAATATTACTACACACTTAACACTATGTTGATATCTACTTTTATTCTATTTTCATTCCATGTTTTTATCAAAACGAACTACTTTGTACTTAGAATTTATGTTAAACCTCTAATTCATATTTTCATTATAACTTATAAGTTTCTATCGATTATTTATGAAGTGCTTAGAATTTATGGGAAAACTCTAATCCAGATTTTCATTGTAACATATAAACATGTTTATATGGACTATTTACGAAGTTTTTATGCTAAGTTGGAAGAACATTTTTTATACCTTCATTTTGTATTATAATCACTGAGAATAAATGTTGGATGAAAACTCATCATGCATTTTTTACTTTAATAGGCCTAAGGCCTGTTAAAGGGATGCATTTTCTATATTTTCTACTTTTAATAAAACCAAGAAATATGAGAAAGTCTTTATTTAGAAAATAATGTTTTAAAAAAAAATGCCAAAGAATGTTTTAAAAAGATTTTGGCAAATTATTTTTAGTTTTTATTACTTTTATCATAATTTAAAATAAAATTTAACAAATTCAAAAATATTTTATAATTTATAATTTTAAAATTAAATTAAATGTATTATTTTTTATTAGATTAGTTATATTTTAGTAGATTTTAAAAGATGATTAAATATATAAAATATAAATATAAATTGTTAAGTTAAACAAAGTTCAACAAAAATATAAAAATAGAGTATTTATCAAAACTTAAAATAAAATTTATCAAATTCAAAAATATTTTATAATTCATAATTTTAAATGCAATATTTTTTATTAGATTTTTTTGATAAAAAATAGTTATACTTAGATAGAGTATCTAGAATTTATGTAGTTTTATCAAAACTGAAAATACAATTTAGAAAATCCAAAAATATTTTTATAATTTATAATTTTAAATACAATATTTTTTATATTTTCTTGATGAAAATTAGTTAAATTTTGGTTGATTTTAAAGTGATGATTAGATATCTAGAATATAAGTATAAATTGTTAAGTTGAGCAAAGATAGACTTTTTGTTATTATTTCTAGGATGGTGGCCACGAGAAGCTCAAAAGTGGGTGGGCTAGAGACTTTGAGGCATGGAGTCTCCACTCAATGAACCTATGACATAACACGTAACACGTGCATTTGTGGGATATTAAAAAATACCTCAAATTTCACTAGATATTGATAAATACCTCCCAAAATTATTTTGTTCAACCCTCCAATACATCTTTCCAATAAAAAAAACTTATCATTTTACTAGATATCCCCTATTTTTTCCCTAATACCCCTTTTTATACCCCCAATACCTATAAAGCCCATTGTACACATCCCCCCACCAATACCTACAATATATTGACTTTATTTTTCACATTTAAAAACCCCCTTTATGAATGAACATGATAAGATATTGACCAACAAGGTGAAGCCTCTATGCTTTGAGGCTTCACTTAATTATTGAAACATAAGGGAAGATAATTAAATTAATAATATCGATCATATTAAACTTTATATGTCTATGAATTTTAAAAATAAATTTACCTAGAATGACAATGATATCATTAGCAAGAGGAAGTCGAAACACTGTGGAGATCTTATCAATCCTAATTTGACTGATCAAAATTATTTTTCAAACATTATAAACTTAAAAATCATACTAAATATTGTTAAAATCATGACCAATGCTCACAAACTCCATAGTGAAACTCATCGTTGGACCAACTCAAGAAGAACTATCATAAATGAATTTATAAAATTGTGATGAACAACATTTCCTTTTCACTTATCAGACATTTCTTAATATTATAAGATACAACTTTGGGAGTGGGGGATGTTGTGTATGACCCCAAAGGAAACAAAGAACTAGAATACACATAAGGAATAGGCATGTTATAACCCTAAATTGCACCACACATGCTTACCTGGCATCAAGCCAACTCATATCCTTTCTTTGCCAAAAACACTGTTGAACAACTCCTTGAAAATCCTCTTGTATAAAGGCCCACGCACCCTAACCCATTACTGCACGCATGTACACGCTGGCTGACCCACAACAGCCAGCGTGGACCAACAAAAGCATGAAAAGGGGAAAGTTTCCAAGGAAACAAAAATCTATGGGTGAGTTAACTGAAACTCCCGGCCATGCATGGTCGAGGGTTCGTCCAAATACCTAGCTCCTTCTAGCCTATAAAATAAGGGGTAGGGGTACCATTTGGAAGAGGAAAAATATAGCAAAGAAACTCTACCCATTTACGTATTCCCATTGTCCCAACCCTTTAGCCTTTTCTTATGCCAAAGAAGATTCAAAGCAAAGCAGTTGGAGGACAGAAGAAGAGGAGCCCAGGATCAGGTTCAAG
>SNQJ01S0090252.1:75341-95882 GCA_010110895.2 Picea sitchensis | reverse complement strand
AAATATTGACTATTTGACACACAACACTATGCAAAGTTGAAAAGAAAAAATGCAATATAGAAACAATTTGTGATACTCAAGTTTGTAATAATGCAAATGGCTTAATAGGAATAAAAAAAATTACATTTTAGAAACATAGACCTATTTCCCTATTTTGCTTACATTGTTTAATTCATAAAAAGATAGATTCTCTCATTGTATTCATAGTGAAGTTTTGAAGTTTTTCTAAAATATCTATTAATCAATTTATTGGACATTTCTTGGGGAATTCCCTTTTGGGGAATTCCTCTCAACTTTGAAGGAAGAAGAGATACTTACTCATTACATCTATGTTGAAAATAACAAACTTATTAAATCCTCACCCATTACATTTATGTTGAAAATCACAAACTTATTGATTGCATGTTCATATAAATCAATCACAAACTTATTGATTACATCCTCATATAATTCCAAATCAATAATTCTTGAAATATTCATTAAGAGAAAAAATGCAATATATCAGATGAATAATAATATGTAGAACGAAAATATTTAGCAAGCAGTAACGGAACAACAAGATTATAGCTAGAACAATACCAAAATAACACCAGAAAGAGCACCTTTATTAAAGATAGAAATGTTCACTTGCCTCTTCAAGGGGGAAACCTCCAGTAGAGTAGAGCTCTATTATAATAATATCTAAGACAAAATGTTTCATGCCCTCAACTCCTATTTATACTAAATCTATCTACCAAAAGAACAATCTAGAAGAAGATCTTCTAGAAGCGGAAGCTTCTATTAGGTCTTCTTACATTTGACTTATTCTTCCTTATTACTATGCCTTATTAATATTGTCCTCTATTACATGGAAAATATATTATTCTACCTATGTGAGGGGTTAGGGAGGTTAGGTCCCTAACATTCCCCACCCCTTAAAAAACAACCTTGTCCTCAAGGCTTGAGATGAAGAAATTGTTTTAGAATGGTAGTTGGCCCCTAGGTGACATCTGTTGGAGTTGTATCTCTCCATTATACTAACACTTCCTTGATGGTCTACCAGCGGAGGCAACGCTCACACTGGTCCAATACTGCTTGTGGCTGCAACCAGATGGAGCCTTATTCATCCAACTCGGGGAGGATGGTTTGAGTTTGGCACTTAGTTCCAATCACCTTATTTAAGAAGGAGACATGAAAAACATGATGGATCTTAGAATGACTAGGAAAATCTAATTGATAGGACACCTATCCCATGCGCTTGAGAACTGTAAAATAACCATAAAATTTTGGCGCCAATTTTTAACAATGTTTGGCCTTGAGTGAAGTCTTCTTATAAGGTTGCAGTCAAAGAAACACCTGGTCTCCTTCAGCAAATTGACGTTCAGGTCGACCTTGATTTTCTTGTTTCTTCATGCAATTCTGAGCCATGAAAAAATTCTCTTTGAGGGTACATAGAATAGCCTCATGAACTGTAAGAGTCAGGTCAACTGCCTGGACCTTCACACTGAGCATGTATGATAGAACTGAAGGTGAATTTTTTCCATATGCTGCTTCAAAAGGAGTCATGAGAGTAGTTTTATGGTAAGAAGTGTTGTACCACCATTCATATAGTGGTAACCATTAAGCACATTGATTTTGTCTTTCATATGCAAAAAAACACAAATATGTTTCCAAACACTTGTTGACAAATTCAGTTTGACCATCAGCCCGAGGATGATAGGAAGTGTTGAGATGCAATTGGGTGCCCTATATCCTAAACATTTCTTGCCAAAAATTGCTAATGAAAGTGGGATCTCGATCAGAAACAATATAATGAGGCATGCCATGAATCTTGAAGACATGATCCATGAAACATTGATCCATAGTGGAGGCGGTAAATGGGTGTTGAAGAGAAAAAAAATGAGCATACTTGGAAAGATGATCAACTACCAACATGATGATTGAATTATTGCCCGATTTAGGTAATCCAACAAAAAAATCCATAGAGATATCCCTCCAAATAACGGGTGAAATCAACAACAGTTGTAGTGTGCTAGGATATTTGATTGTTTCTCCCTTGTAACATTGACAAACATCACATTCTGCCACAAAATTGTGAACATCTTGTTTCATACCATCCCAAAAAAAAGAACGTTTGACCTGGTCATAGGTTTTGGTAAACCCTAAGTGCCCAACTATGGGTGCAACATGAATCTCAGAAAGCATCATAGATTTAATTTGTGATTGTTTGATTAAATACAAATAGACTTTGTTGCAAAGCTCATCAATGTTCCAAGAGTACCCTGGGGAAACTCAAGAATTGGCTTGCAATTGTTGGATCATATGAAAAATTGTGGGATCTTGTAGCCATTCTTGGTGAACATATTGGAGCCAATCTTGTACATTGAAAGAGAGGGAAAAAAGGGACCCTTCATCTTCATATTTTCTTGAAAGAGTGTCAGAAACCACATTGTCTTTTCCTTTCTTGTAAATGATCTCATAATCATATCCAAATATCTTATTCACCCATTTTTGTTGCTCTAGGGATGAAGGATGTTGCTCTAGAAAATACTTGAGGCTTTGATGATTTGTCTTAATTTGGAAGCATTTCCCTAATACATAAGGGCGCCAAAGGTCCACTGCATGAAAAATAGCCAACATTTCCTTTTCATAGATTGATTGGCCCAAATGTTGCTCTGAAATTTGTTTTTTGGTAAAGGACAAAGTCTGACGATCTTGCATAAGGACTTCTCCAATTCCTCTCCCAGAAGCATCACATTCCAGGACAAAGGTCTTTGTGAGGTCAGGAAGGTCCAGGATAGGAGTGGTGCACATAGCCGCTTTCAAAGGTTGAAAGGCCTACTCAACTATAGGAGTCCAAGTGAAAGAATTATTTTTAATGAGAGTAGTGGGAGGCACCACAATCTTTCCATAATTCTTAACAAACTTGCAATAATAACCTGTTAATCCTAGAAAACCATGCAAGATTTGGAGAGTCTTGGGGTGAGGCCAATCTTGCATAGCTTCAATATTCTTAGAATCCACCCTGACACCTGCCTTGCACATAATATGACCCAAGTGTTGATTTTTCATAAGATATGATATTGTATGTGATTGAATATCTTATTACAATGATGAGCGTTCTATATATAAAGAACATATGGTGACCATGGTGACTATCCACAAAGAGATGCATCCCTTGGGTAATAAATATATTTATACTTTATATTATATTATACATATAATATAAATATACTTTATATTTATGCTTTATACTTTATTATATATATATTTATACATTATATCATAAATATATTATTACAATAATAATATTATAATTAATAATATTGCTTAATAATTAATAATCTCATTATTAATTATCAATCTAGTAGAATGTCTTTCCGATGTTTCCCAAACATCAACACTCCCTCTCAGTGAGGGAGACATTCTACATTATGCCAAGATTACCTCTGAAGATTACCTTTGAAGATTACATGTGGGTAGCTCTCAAATATCTTCAACATGTCACCATGACATCCATTACCCCGAAATGCATATGCACTTCATCATTTTCACCCTTGTGACTTCACAACCAATGCATCCAAGGCCTACCGGTAGTTCTCAAATAACTACAAAATGTCCCCAGAACATCCACTACCTTACAATGCATATGTACCTCATCACATGCACCCTTGTAACTTCACAACATGGATCCAAGGACGGTGGGTATCTCTCCAATAGCTACAACATGTCATCATGAGACTATCCAGTTTCCCACAAAAAACTTGGATATATTATGCATGACATCCAATACCCTGCAATAACATATGTACCTCGTCTCTTCAACATGCATCTAGGGCTATTGGGTATCTACCCAATGGCCACAACATGTCATCATGACATATACTACCCTATGATAACATCTGAAGCCATCACTCCCTCTGAAGAGGGACTATGTCGAACTTGTCCTTGAAGTACTCGAACTTCGTCCTTGACAATGGCTTTGTCAGCATATCCACAACCTTCTCATCGATAACCACATATTGGAGCCTCAATGCTCCCTTCTACACCATATTAGAGACTCATTGCTCCCTTATGTACCAAGTGTCTAGAAACCAAGTGTCACTTCCATGAGACACAGACTCCAAGTCTGATACCACACAAGCTCACATCCATTGATTGTTGAACATGCAAATATATACATCCTCAGATATCCATAGTGAAACATGACTTCACCCCATGAAACCAAGGTCTGTGGGTAGCTCTCAATAGCTACAACATTTCCCGAGGACATCCACTCTTGCGATGCATCAGTACCTAGTCATGTGCACTCATGTCTCAGTGCTAGCCCTCAGATATCCATAGTGCAACATGACTTCACCCCATGCAACCAAGGTCTGTGGGTAGATCTCAATAGCTACAACATGCCCCTAGAACATCTACTTCCTATGATGCATCAATACCTGATCATGTGCACTTCTGTCTTAGTTCCTGTTGAAATGGGCATTTGAAACTAAGAGGTGAATCATTGTCACAAAAATTTGAACAATTTTCCACTTTTCACAAATTAACTGAACAACAAATATTTATTTCATTTCTCAATAAATGTATATAAAATAATAAATATTTTGTTATTAAATAACTTGAATGAATAGATAAGATCAATCTTTGAATACCATCTTCTGACCTGTTATGAGGATGCCAACTCTACGTTACCGAGACCCATCCTTGTGGTTCTCGGATCAGAAGCGAGGAAATGAGGTTAACCCTCATAACAAGTCCCAACTTGTTGATCTCCGAATCAACTGACAAATGTGAGGAGTCCAATACTCATACAAGACCCATCTTGTAAAGAAGCACCAACCTGATGGGAATGAACCTTATTTCAATCCATTATATATAAATATATATGTTCAACAAGGATTCAACTCACGCTTCGGCTGGAATCATGTTCATATGATCATGAAAGCGTAGAACCACGGGATTATTAATTTAAGCGACGCATTAAATTCTTCCTTTTAAATCTCTTTACCATATGACCAATGGTGTTATTTAGACATTAGGTGAGGATGATGACATGGCATGGGCCAATTTCCTCTTGACACATGTCAGCATCTGATTATACCATGTGTACTGGCGATGGTCTACCAGTAATCGCGCTTCTTGGCGGTAATTCTTGCCACACGTCCTTAACTGACATGTTCTTCCACACGTCCTTGTTGATATCGTCTGCTGACGTGGTCTGCCATGTCCTCTTAAGATCGGACGGTTGGCGGGGATTACTTTGGATGATCTGGCGGTCGAGAATTTATTTCAACTCTCCGGGTTTAAGGCACAGGAATTCAGTCTCAGAGCTGGTCTTGAAATGATATTTTTTCTCAGATCTTAACCTCCTCACATCTTTAGAATGATCCTGACGACTGACGGGTATTCGGATGATGAAATCAACCTTTCTGCTTATCTGTCCTTCCACTTACTTTTAATCCGATGGATGATAGAATTGAGAGATCTCATATCTTTCAACTTATCTTATCCTTCCACTAAAAAGTGATCCGGTATTGTAAATTCGAGATGTCGAGATTCTCAACTGTTTAACCCCATTTATCCTATCCTTCACTTAATGGGATCTGACGACTGACGGATGTTGTTTGATGGATATCAAAATCATCCTTATCTGTCCTTCCATTAATTCAATGTAATGTTGACTAACTAGTATTGGGATAATCAAGAACTTCGTCCTTTTTGCTTATCTATCCTTCCATTTTAGCACCCAATCGATGACTGGCCAGGTTACCGGATAAACGAGAAATCAGATATTTTTGTTTATCCTGTCCTTCCACTCAAAAAGTGATCCAACGATTGATGTGGACTCTTCAAAGGATATTAATGGTCGTGACAGTTAGCGGAACCACAACTTGTAGGTGCTTTCGCCCAAACTCTGCAATTTGAAATTGTGTGTTGGTGAGTCAACCACAGTCGTCAATATTTTAAGATATAATATCTAACGGTCCTCACTAATTATGGTATTGGAAATAGCATGATGTTTAATTCTCCTTTTAGTCTCTACCAAATCTATCCTAACGTTGATATGGCGTTATGCATCTGACAGTCACAACTCAATCTGAATTAATCAGATCGTCTTTTGGATCCATCACATTTTTCGATATTGGAGTTTATGAGATCTGGCTGATCTAGACCAATTGTAGGATTGGAACTAGCAAGTCATTTAATTCCCCTTCACTCTCCGCAATCTATCCCTTCCATTGATCTATCTTGTAGATCCGACGGTCATGACATGATATTATGGATTGACCAATCCTCCAATGGTCCTGAAGCCCACGGTCACTAATATGATCGTTGTTCATTATATGAGATGATCAACATCGTCAGTTTCTTGTTCAGACCACTGTTGAGACTTCTCACATTTGCTTGTGCATCGATCGACTTCTCAATATTTCCATCGATTGGACGACATTTCTAGAATGTGCTCTTCATTCCCTAACTACGAGCTTTAATAACTATTTGTTCATTCTTTTATGCACTGATAGTCGGTTAACTAATTCTCCAAAGATTTGATCATAGGAACATTGTTGATCTATCGTGATCAACAATAATCCCAAATTTCTTCAGCCTTAAGGTGTTGTTCTTCTGTCGATCTTTATTATACTTTTCCTCCTGAGATTAACCTTGTTTTCTGCTTCTTGTTTGACATTCTCTTTCCATCATTATTCTTACATTTACACATGGAAATACCTTATTGTGGCCATCTTGACACTAATGCCAACTGTATAACTAATCATGACTGATTCGTATTTGCCATCATAACAACTTATCATGACTATTGGCGTCAATGAAAACACATGAATAACAATATGTCAACAATATCCCCTTTGTCATTGATGGAAACACTTATTTATGATAACATTCATGTTTATACTATTCATCAATGTTTCTATATATCCTCATTTGACATCAATGGAAAGGGTTGCTCCCCATGATGAACCTCTGGTTTTCTGCATTTTGTTGACCAAAATAAGAACTTGGGTAACTCCTTGGAATCATGTTACGTGCCGCTTAACTGAATGACTCCCCACAATGAATATTCTCTCTCTCTGCTTTATGACTATTCTCCCTTTTGTTTCTGTGAAGGGTAGCTCTTCTGATGAGTCTCTTCCCTTATTAATTCACTAACTTCTTATCTTGGTTTATTAGAGATTTTGTGTTTAAATAGGTAGTCTTCTTGATACCATTTTGTAGTGATGATCAAAGTCTTTTCAAAACTTAATCTAATTACTTTCTTTATTCAATAATCAAAATACTCCTCTGATTTTTTATTGACTTTCCTTTGCCAAATAGAACAAGAGTATGAATCTTACTGATAGTACGCGTTTCTTCTTCTTATTCGTGTTTGATATTTCACAGGAATATCAGTTGAGGAGTTATACCAATTGATTTAAATACTAATTACATTAGAATGATGCTCCTTGAACTTCATAAATGTTTGTTTACTGTACACGTTAAAGCATGTGGTTGCTTTGTTATAATCTATAGATAGTCAAGATTTTCCATATGTTGATTTAGAAACTCTTTGGCATAATCCTTTGATTTTGCAAAAACCAATTTGAACTTCCTTTATTTTTTTTTGCTAACAACTTACGACATCATCATAATTTGATATTATCCCATATTCTTCTATAGGTACTTCCTTTTCTAGAGATTGATTTATCTCATGTGAATTTCATTCTTTATTAAGACTTTTACCCATCATGTTCTTATTATTAGTTTCTTCATTTTAGGGTGTTAGCATCTTTCTTTGCTTTCTCCTTCAATTTTCTTTTGCTCCGTATCTTTCTGTAGATGTTTTCTTTGGATCTTCTCTTTCTAATTTTGTTTTGGAGATTTGTCATCTCTTTCCTTCTTACAACTTTTATTAGGATTTGTCATGGACTTGAATGACTTATTCAAATATTGACTTTTGTATTCTTGCAGTTTTGGAATTTGTGCCCAAACCTATCACAGTTGTAACAACTCATTGTATGACAAAATTTTGTTGTGTACCCAATAAAATTACATCTCAACATCTAATTGAGTTTTTTGGGTTTTCTTGTATATCCTTCCTCTAGTTTCTTACGCAGTCCATTGCTTTATGGCTAAACCTATGACAAGAAAAGCAATAACCATTGAAGGTGTTTCATTCTTGATTTTATTTTGGCTTGAAGGATCTGTCATTTGATTTTCTTCTTCGTTTTTACTTCTATAGTTGTCTTCCTTAACAAAGTTCATGACTTGTAATTTCTTTGTAATTTCTTTGTAATTTCTCCTTTTCATTTTGATATGGATGATCCTTTCTCATGTGTGTAAATGGTGCCATTTGTTATTGTCTTCTTTCTTATTATATCCAAGACTAGTTCTGTCGGCTTGGTTGATCTTTGGCTCTTCTAAATCTTATCTAGGATAGTTGAGCTATTTTGAAAATTGACAATATTATTTGTCTTATCATTTTGAGATTATTTATCTCTGCTTTAATGACATAATTCTTCCTTTTGGTCAACAAATCTTTAGGGATTCTTCCACTTCTTTGGCATGTTCAAGATGGGATCTTTAGATTGATGATTATTTCTTCTGTCTCATCCAAGACTTCTTTGCGTTTAATAGTTTTGTCATATGTCCTCAATTCTTCCATATCTTTTGTTAAGATCAAAGACTTTAGTTTTCAATGTTTTGATTTCTTCCCGTATTCTATCTGAATCCTTTTGAGTTTGATGGCTTCCAATTCAAACATTTGGCATGATTCTTCCTTTTTAGATATTTGGATGTTCAGGCTTCTTCCTTTTTCTTATCTTATTCAATTTGAATCATTAGAGTTACATTATTACTTCCATGTATCTTTTAGAGTGTTAGTTTCAAATTCCAACATGTGGTAATAATTTTATTTCCTTGTTAACTGAATTTTTAACTCTTTTCACTTTCTTTAATTTCCTCCAAGTTGAGTGTTTAGACTATTAACTAATTATTATGATTCTTTTATTACTTCTTTTACTTTACTTTCATGTTTCTTTAATTCTCCCATCTCTTCTATTAGATTAATAAATTCAGTTTTCAATCTTTTGATCATAACATGCTACAGTTGAATTTTGTTCATGCTCTTTATGGTTAGATTGATCTAACAGTTGTAGTAGCAACATATCCTTTTTGAATTTTCTCCAATTCTTATAGAGTGCACATGGTTGTGGACTTAAGATTGTCAAGAGCCTTCATAGGAACTTTAATATGCATATAATTTCCTAGTTCCAACGAATCTCTTCAATAGAAACTGCAACATCAATTTTAAGATTATGTAGTTTTCTTTAGATTCTTTGGTGCCTCAATTCCTTGTTGAGGTTTTCTTCTCCATTGTTAATGGGGGTTTGCATCAACTCCTGCATTATATTATGATTATAAATATTTTTCTTTGTATTGTTCTTCAATCTAGTTAGCAATTTTCCCTTTCATTTTGTTCCTTATCTTGGTAGAATTCTCTTCTTAAGGTTTGGTGCTATTACGACAGGAATCCTCTATATGGGTCTTTTTTGTTTGAAATGTGTAACTGTGAAGGCGTTCTTGTGTGTGGATTAAATCCCATTGCAGGTTTAATCAATGTCATTATTATTATTATTGTTATTGGATTAATCCCCATTGTGGATTAATCATGTGTGATATTAATATAAGGACCAAATCCCCTTTTGTGGATTGGTCATGGGACAATTATAAAGTGCAGAATAACAAGTCAACTAGCAATTGTGGAGAGGGGCCAAATTAATTAAAGGTGGGACACCCACCAAGTGAAAGTCGAAGCCACACTTGATTGTGACCCTTTCACACATGCAGATCTTAATATAAATAAGGATGCTAGCGCCTCATTTAGACACAACTGACTTGCTCATTATCTTGTGAGGCAAGATGCAATTACCAGTGGAGAGAGGAGAAAGAGTGGTGCATCTCTTGGGAGTACTTTCTGTATTAGTTTGAGTTTATCTCTTGGCATTGCTTATAAGCTGTTTATGATAAGGAAGTTTGGTGGTTTCCCATGAGGGTTTCCCAAGGATAAATGTTGTGTCTCTTGGCAGATGTGTATTTCTCAGTGATCTTGTTCTTATTATGCTCTTATCTATTGGAAATGCAAAGAACTATAATAGCCAGCAAACATTAACATGGAATCATAGCCAACTTGAAGCAAGCACAATTTGCAAGAGGAAAATGTCAACTGTTTTGACTTAAAATTTAGGGTTTTTGCAAAGTAGGTGTTTCATCTCCTAACCTCCTAAAGCTACACCCTCCCCAAGGATCATTTTGGCACTTAGGGCACTTTTCGGTGGCTAGATCTCCCAGAAAGTGAAACCCTAGTTTCACAAAATTACAGGAAAACAGTACAGTACCAAATTACCCAGAAAACGAAGCACCAGCCCATAAAATCCATGGTCAGATTTGAAGGGGTAAGTTGGATTTTCGAAATTTCGACTCCACCAGCTAACTCGCCTCAACCAAGCGCATCTATCCCTCGATAATTCCAAAGGAATTAAAGGAAGTTTGAAAAAATTCCACATATGAAGTTTCCTCCATAAAACCCTAATTTGCGGGTTAATTAGATCTCAAAACCCAGGTTCTTGATTCTTTATTTGTAGAACAGTTACCCAATCACTTGCCAAGTTTTGGTAATGATTTACCGCTACTACCAGATGGAGCCTCTACCTACAAATGTTATCACAAGGGAGTACATGTACTCACATATGTTTAATGGTTAAACCCTAAGAAATTATTTGCGAGGAGAAGGAATCCTCCTTGCCATAGATCGAGATCCTCAAGATCCAACACATTGGAGGAATGATGCAACCCAGTGTCATTATTCTAATATACATCTACTTGTTATGAAATTATCTTGATCCGGTGTTGCATGTTGAAGCTGTAATAAATTATTGAAGAATTAAAAGTTAATCATAGAGATTATCCTCTAGCGACCTTTTGTCAAGATAAGCGTATTGTCTTAGTACATGGGGCAGGTTGAAGAAAGTACTTGTCACTTGAGTGAGGAGACCTGAAAGAAAAGAAAGCACTCACTCTTGGGGACAAGGTTCGGTTTGATTAATCAAGATTCAAGGGTACACATGACAAGCTGATGACTTTGGTTGAGATAACAATCATCGTAAATGTGCTGACAACATGTGAGAATATAGAGGGCCAAATACTTTGTCTGATATGACTAGCACCTCCTCAAGGAGAAACCTCAAGGTTAGTTTCAGATTTCCATTGAAGATGCTTGGTCAAAACACTATGAGAATGTTGACCTCATTTCCGTGTGTATTCCTTACCTTTAATCTTTGCTTTGAGATAAATTATAGTATGGCTTTAAAAGGGAGATACCATGATTGTTTATGCTATTGCTTTATATTATCGAGAAGGATATTATTCTTGCTTGTTGTTTGTTGACCTTGCTCCAGGTCGCAGGAGGAAGCTATAGCGAAGAAGGTTGCGAGAGGCAGCGTGCTAGGAAGTGTAAATGAAGCAATCATCAATGGAAGAAAAGAATTTGGATTACATAGAGCTTTCCATGACCCATGGTGATATGAACCATCTCATGCCTCAAAGTGCCAAGACAGGTCAGTCTTATTATTCAGTGTCATCTCAATTAAATCAGAAGTCAGTGGGTCAGACAAATATGAGATGTTTGGGATTGGATGTCAACAGAAGCGGTGCAGGTGAGGCAGACTTGAGGAGCCGTGGCAGGCTGAAGATCAGATCTTCCACCATGCTTATGGGCAGAAGCAACAATGACAGTTGTTTGTGTGCAGGGTGGTCCCAGCCCCATAGTGCACTTGGGCTCAAGACACCAGAAGAGACGTTCACCGGAAAAAATCCAGAGGAGTAGCCATCCTCAAAATATTTGGTTGTCCGGTCTTTATTCCATATACCGAAAAGAAGAGAAATAAGCTAGAACCCTCTAGAAAGAAGGGAATATTCGTGGGATACTGTAGAATCAAAGACTATCAGAATCTACATACCACAGTGCCACCATATTGAGATCAGCGGGACATGACCTTTGATGAAGAAAGGCATAAAAATCGAGAGGATGCAGAAGCGAAGAAATGTGGCGAAAGAGGAACTTGTGAATCAGGACTAAGTCGTGAGAATTTCCCTGGAAGCCAGAAGAACCTGTAAAGGGAAGTCTTAACTTCCCTGATGAGAGACTCTTGAGATCGCTTGATATAACAAAGTTTCAAGAAACTCCTCAAATGAACTTCTCCCATAAAAGCCTACTTGGGCAGAGCTTTATTCAAGATGGAGAGAAGTATATGTTCGAGAAGGAACCACAAGACAGTGAAGAGACCGAAGCCATTCTCAATTAGCCGGCTTTGATGTGCAATCTACTTGATGAAGAGCCCACATGTTTTGAAGAATGCATCAGAAGAAGGAATGGGCAGATGCCATGGCGGAGGAATGCAATCCATAATAAAAGATATGAAATTGTTCCCAGACCAAAAGTAAGGATGTGGTATCATCAAAATGACTCTTCAAGATAAACAATACTGCCCCTGATGGAAGTGACCAAATATAGCAGATTGTCCTGTGACTTTTCCCAAGAAGAAGGCATCGACTATGAAAGAGACATTCGCTCTATTGTGAATACACTTGATGAACATTATATATTGCTTGCCAAGATGAAATGGAATTTACACCAAATGGATGCTGAACAACTTTTCTCAATGGTGTCATTTAAGAGAGGAAGTGTATATAGAGCAACCCAAAGGATTTGGGTTGAGGGCAGGAAGTCATATTTGCCGATTGAAGCACTTATATGGATTGAAACAGCTCGGAGCTTGGTATGGCCGTGTCGACGGTTTCTTGATGAGCTTAGGCTTACCAGGCAGACTCAAATCTACTTCAAGATTATGGATAATAAACCAATAATATTATTGCTATATGCCGATGACTTATTCTTAACTAGAAGAAAATTTCATCGCTGAATGTAGCAGAGACTTACCCTTGGAAATTTGAAATGAAAGACCTTGGTACAATAGATTACTTCTGCAAATGGCTTGAGGTATCTTGAGTCTAGAGAGAAAATCTTCCTTAACAAAGGAAATACACGGTCAAAATCTTAAAGAGATTCGACATGCTAGAATGCACAAGTCCATGAATACTCCCATGGAAGTGAATGTAGAAGCTACTGGTCGATACTTCATCAAAATTGATAGATGCCACTTTCAATAGAGATAGATTATTGAATCACTGATGTACATGACGAACAACAAACTAGACATCTATTTTGCAGTGAAAACCTTGAGTCAGTTTTGGTGAGCTGGGCAATGTTCACCTAGTGGCTACAAACATGTGATGAGGTACCTAAAATGTACAATGGATCATGGTCTCATCACTGATGGAGATCATGACTTCACGTAGTGGATATCTTTGATGCCGAGATTGGAAGCGAGAGCTTGTTTGCTGACAGAAAAACACTTCGGATGTTGTTTCAGTTTGGGATCAGCTATGATCTCATGGCAGAGTAAGGAAGCAATCCAGTATTTCTACCAGCATAGTGGGAAGTAGAAGATTACATTGACGCATGTTATGCTATCTGTGAAGCTATATGGATTAGAAAGTTGCTGACAGGCCTATTTGATTTGGAGATGAGGCAACCATGATTCTATGTGACAATCAAAGCTGCATTAAAATAGCGAGAAGAATCCTGTGTTCCACGACAGATCGAAGCACATAGAGATCCGCTATCATTTCATCGTGACATGGTACAGAGAGGAGCCTTGAAGCTCCAATTTAGCATGGATGAACAGGTTGCTGATGTGTTGACTAAACCTCTATATCATGTAAAGTTTAAACACTTCGGGGCCAGCTTGGTATTGTCCGAGGACTCCTGAAAGGGGGGAGTAGATCTTAGTCCCTTTCTTCTAACTTACTCACTATTAGGCAGTAAAGAAGGTAGTCATGCTTTTGGCCTCGCTGTTAGATATAAAGGATGACGCCGTGTGATCCTTGATGTGTTGACTAAACCTCTATCTCGTGTAAAGTTTGAACACTTTCGAGATAAGCTTGGTATTGTCCGAAAGGACCCTCCCTGAAAGGGGGAGTAGATGTAGTCCTTTCTTCTAACCTCACTATTAGACGTAAAGAAAGATGAGTCATGCTTTTGGCCTCGCTGTTAGATATAAAGGATGACGCCGTGTGATCCTTGCTTTTGACCTCACTGTTAGACGTAAAGCAAGATGAGTCATGCTTCTGAACTCATTGTTAGACATAAAGCATGACGTCGTGTGATCCTTGCTTATGACCTTGCTATTAGACATAAAGCAAGATGAGTCATGCTTCTGACCTCGCTGTTATACGTAAAGCATGACGCTATGTGATCCTTTCTTCTGACCTCCCTGTTAGATGTAAAGCAAGATGAGTCATGCTTCTGACCTCGTTGTTAGACGTAAATCATGACGTCATGTGATCCTTGCTTCTTACCTCGTTGTTAGACGTAAATAAAGATGATTCATGCTTCTGACCTTGTTGTTAGACGTAAATCATGACACCATTGATTCCTTGCTTCTGACGTAGTTCTTAGACGTAAAGCAAGATGATTCCCCACTTCTGACCTAGTTGTTAGATGTAAAGCGAGATGTTGATGTGTTCCTTGCTTCTGACCTCGTTGTTAGACGTAAAGCAAGATGATTCATGCTTTTGACCTAGTTGTTAGACGTAAAGCATGACGTTGTGATTCCTCGCTTCTGACCTAGTTGTTAGACGTAAAGAGAGATGGTGATATTCCTTGCTTCTGACGTAGTTGTTAGACATAAATCAAGATGTGACTGACACTGAGCTACCAGCTTAACCACTGTGACATTGAGCCAGTGTAGTATTGTGATGTGCCAGCCTAGTGTTGTGATGAGGTATCATTTTTACTGATACATATTTGATGTAGATGATGATAGCATTCTTTCGAGAATGATGATGCTCCTGATGAAGAAAACTTCTGATAACTCGTAAATGTGCTAGACAATGGTTCAAGATGATATTGACGACACTGTCCTCCAGATGCCACTGATGATGCAGACCTCTCTCGCCTGATGCTGATGAAGAATACCCTTCTTGTTAAGGGGGAGTGTTGAAATAATGTAACTTCGAAGAGCATTCTTATTATTATTGGATTAAATCCCCATTACAAATTAATCATGTCATTATTATTATTATTGTTATTGGATTAATCCCCATTGTGTATTAATCATGTCGATAATTGTATAAGGACCAAATCCCCTTTTGTGGATTGGTCATCGGACAATTATAAAGGGAAGAATAAGAAGTCGGCCCCAACAGTTATTATGGAAGACCCAAAATTAATTAAAGGTGGGTTTACCCACCCAAAGTGAGAGGTCGGCCCTACCAGTTGTGACCTTTCACATGTGCCAGTCTTGTATAAATAAGAGGCTAGCACCTCACTTCAAACACACAAATCACTTGCTCATTCTCTTATGAGGCAAGCTGCAATTACCAGTTGGAGAGAGGAGAAGAAGAGTGGCACATCTCTTGGGGAGGACTTTCTGAATTGGTTTGAGTTATCTCTTGAACATTGTATAAGCTATTTATGATAAGGAGTTTTTTGCTAGGTTTTCTTCCCCTAGAGTGTTTCCCAGGATAAATGATGTGTCTCTTGTGAATGTGTATTTCTCAGTGATCGTGTTCTTATTATTCTCTTATATATTGAAATGCAAAGAAATATAATAATGGCATAAACATTAACATTTTTCTCACTTTGATAGGATTTATTTTCTTCTTGTGTTTCATTCTGATAACAATTTTCTAGTTGAAGCCATAATTCTTTAGCAGATTTGTAGTGCTTCATATTTTCTTTGACTTGGTCTGACAATCCATCTTGAATTGATTTTAAGGCTACTAAATTGTTTCTATTTGCTTCTTTTGCAGTTTTGGATTTTCTCTTTGAAGTAGTTAAGTGTCAGGGCTTACTTAATACCGAATCCAAAACTCCAGATCCTCTTGACTTCAGATATCTTTTCATATTTTCCCTCCATGGTAAATAATCTGTTCCATCAAATAAGGGAGCTTCATTTGTTGAGATAGCATTTTGTCCACCCATTTCTTCTGAATCTACTTTCAATGTTTAAACTGTGTTGCAGGAACCTGCTCTGATACCAATTTTTGAAATGGGTACTTGACACTGAGAGGGAGGGGGGTGAATCAGTGTCACAAAACTTTGGACAATTTTCCACTTTTCACAAATTAACTGAACAACAAATATTATTTCATTTTCTCAATCAATATATATATATATATATATATATATATAAGAATAAATATTTTATGTATTAACTAACTTGAATGAATACATAAGATCAATCTTTGAATATCATCTTCGTACAATTATGAGAGACCCAACTCTCTATTACAAGACTCAGCGTGTAGTTCTCAGATCCAGCTGAGAAATGAGGAATCCAACCCTCATAACAAGTCCCATCTTGTTGATCTCATATCCAACTGAGATTTGAGGAATCCAATCCTCATACAAGACCCAACTTGTAGACAGACACCAACATGATAGAATGAAATTTTATTCAATCCATTATATATAAATATATATATTTCAGCAAATTCAAGTACACTTCTTCTCACCATTATTTGTTGTTTAGATAGTCTTCCAACTGGTGTGAGTTTGAAGTATTATGTCTTTTGATATTTGAACCATTGTACCTTTTCATTTAAAATGATAATCTTTAAACTTTAATTAATATCATTTTTATTTTTATTCTTTATTCATGATTTCATGTTTTAACTCTCTTTTAATCATGACCGTGTATTGGTTTATTTGTTCTCATGAGTTGATCAAAGACATGGATCGACTCATTATATCGTTCTTATGCTTCTGCTTCTTTCTCTGTTCACCAGCAAATCATATTTGATCTTATCGATTCTCTATAATGTTTTGGTGTTAACTCTCTGTTGAATCAAGTCTGGATGAGGCGCTTCCTTTAAACCATGTTCATATGATCACAGGCATAGAACTGCAGGCTTATTGATTTAAGTGACGCATTACATTCTGCCTTTTAAATCTCTTTACCATATGACCAATGGCATTATTCAGATGTTAGGTGAGTCGAGCACTTGAGCGCTTATCATTCAACGGTCACGATTCAATCTCCCGATGAGATGGATGACTGTCGTAACTTCGACACTTCTCCCTTCAAAAATATTTGGACTTGAAACCTTTCAAAACTTTTGAATCAACTTTCTCGAATAGATCAGACGGTTTACATTTATTTCGCGAAAACTAATCAATCGTCAGATTTGATTCTTACAAGGCTTAATCCGATGTCTAGGACTTAATCAAGCATTGATATGGATGGCCACCATTTACTCTGAGACTTTGGCTATTTCAACTTACGCTATCCTTCCGCTGTAGTAGATCGACGGATGAGAATGCTCCTGAAGTGTTTCTTTGGATCAAACGAACCATGTCTACTTCGGGATTTCATCCTTCGGGACTTCAGAGCTTTTTTAATTTGCTAGTGGTGAAACTCTTGAAGTAATTCTTCTCGAGTGATGTAACTTATTGACGTCACATGTTGACATGGCATGAGCCAATTTCCTCTTGACACATGCCATCATCTGATTATTCCATGTGTACTTGTTGAGGTGGTATTCTGACATGGTCTGCCACGTGTCCTTGCTGACGTGGTCTCCCACACGTCCTTGCTGACATGGTCTGCCACATGTCCTTGCTGATGTGTTCTGCTGATGTAGTCTGGCATATGTCCTCTTGAATTGAACGGTTGAGGCTTACTTCAGATGATCCGACGGTCGAGAATTTATTTTGGCTCCCCGGGTCTCCGAGCTTCGGGAATTTCAAATCTCAAACTGAATTCTTGAAATGAGATTTTTTCGGAGCTTAACCTCCTCACATATTTAGAATGATCTGACAATTGAGGGGTAGTTAGATAATCGAGAAATCAAACTTTCTTCTTATCATGTCCTTCCACTTATTTTTAATCCGATGGCTAATGGGAATTAAAGATCTCAAATCTTTCAGCTTATCCTGTCCTTCCACTAAAAAGTGATCTAATGACTGACGAGAATTTGAATAATCGAATTCTCAAAATGTGTGCCCCGTTTATCCTATCCTTCACTTAATGTGATCCGACGGATGATGGATATTTAGGTGATTGAGATCTCATATCTCATCCCTTTCCTATCCCATCCTTCCATTAATTCAATCCTATGACTGATGAGTATTTGAATAATCGAGAACTCAGCCTTTCTACTTATCATGTCCTTCCACTTACTTTTAATCTGACAACTGACAGGATTTCAGATAAACGAGATCTCATATCTTTCTTCTTATCCTGTCCTTCCACTCAAAAGTGATCCAATGGTCGATGTGGACTCTTCGAAGTAGATTAATGGTCGAAAATGATTGCAGAACCACTACTTGCGAGTGATTTAACTCGACACCCAAACTCCGCAATTTGAATTTATGCGTTGTTGGTGAGTCAACCACAGTCGTCAATATTTGAAGCTATAAGAGCTGACGGTCTTGACTAATTTCAGGATTGGAAATAGCATGATGTTTAATTCTACTTTCGATCTCTGCAATCTATCCTTGTCGTTGATCTAGAAATTGCGCATCCGATGGTCACAACTCAATCCAGCTTAATTTTATAGTATGTTGGATCAATCACAGTCGTCGATATTTGAGTTTATGAGATCTAATGATCTAGACCAATTGTGGGATTGGAACTAGCGAGTCATTTAATTCCCCTTTCACTCTCCGTAATTCATCCCTTTCATTGATCTGGCTTGCAGATCCAATAGTCATGACATGATATTATCGTTGACCAATCCTCCAATGGTCCTCAAGCCCACGGTCACTAATATGACCGACGTCCTTTATATGAGACGATCAACACCATCAGTTTCTTGATCAGACGACTGTTGAGGCTTCTCACATTTTCTTGTGCATTGATCGGCTTCTCAGTCTTTCAATCGATCGGACGACATTTCTAGAATTTGCTCTTCATTCGCTAACTCTCCTGAGATTTAATAATTGTTTGTGCATTCTTTTATGTACTGATAGTCAGTCGCTAATTCTTCTGAGCTTTGATCATAGGAACATTGTTGATCCAATCATGATCAACAATAATCACGAATTGTTTCAGCCTTAAGGTGATGTTCTTCTGTCGATATTTAGTATACTTTTCCTCCTGAGATTAACCTTGTTTCTCTACTTATTGTTTAACATTCTCTTTCCGTCATTAACCCTTCATTACACATGGAAAGACCCTATTGGCCATCTTGACACTAATTCCAACTGTATAACTGATCATGACTGATTCATGTTGCCATCATAACAACTTATCATGACTGTTGACATCAATGACAACACATGAATGACAATATGTCCAGTAGTGCCCACCCTTTTTCATGCTGGATGAGAACACTCAGTGCCAACCCTTTTTCATGTTGGATGAGTTCCACATGTCTCAATGAAAACATGACTTCACCCCATGCAACCAAGGTCTATGGGTAGCTCTCAATAGATAAAACATGTCCCCATGACATCCACTCCCTAATATGCATCAGTACCTGATCATGTGCACAGTTGTCTCAGTGCCAACCCCTTTTCACGTTGGATGAGAACACTTCCTATGAAGAGGGACCACGCTAAGCTTGTCCCTGAAGTAATCAAACTTCATCCTTGACAGTGGCTTGGTAAACACGTCTGCAACTTGATCCTATGTAGTCACGAAATTGGAGCCTCACTTCTCCCTTCTGCACTATATCCCTAATATAGTAATATCTTATCTCAATTTTCTTCGACCTATCATAGACCACACGGTTCTCTGAAAACTTCATGAAACTATGGTTGTGACACCAAATGTAGTTCGCCTCCAGTCTGAGACAAAATAACCAAGACATAAGTCCTCGAAGCCACACTGCTACTGCACATGTTGCCAAATACTCATCTTCATTCGTACTGAGCGCTACACTCAACTACTTCTTATTTCTCCATGAAACCATATTGGAGCCTAGACTAAAGAAATATGTAAAAGTACTCTTCCGATCAGGAATACTGTTGGCCCAATCTGAATCTGAATATCCATATAACCTGAACTCATGGTTTGTCACACACCATCTACCTGTATAAAGTAACATCCATGGTCTCTGAAGTCATGTCTTCCAACAACTTCAAATTTGGTACCAAAGGTGTAGCCATTGCCTTGCATCTTCACCTTACATAGTAAGTCCAAAAATTTAACCTCTAGTACAGTTGTACTTTTTTGCATGCTTCCTTTACCATCGAATCAATATTTTCCTCCATGTAGTCATCAATGAAAATAGAATCAACACTTCATTTCCACATGAGACACCTATCCCATTCTTTGATTTCTCCAGCACTTATCTCTCTTATTTTCCTAGTCCCTCCTGTGAGGGAGTTAAGCCCATTCCCTCTCTGATACCATGTTGATATTTCATAAGAGATGATATTGTATGTGAATGAATATCTTATTACAATGATGAGTGTTCTATATATAAAGAACATAT
>SNQJ01S0090252.1:42495-65854 GCA_010110895.2 Picea sitchensis | reverse complement strand
TAAGCAATATTATTAATTATAATATTATTATTGTAATAATATATTTATGATATAATGTATAAATATATATATAATAAAGTATAAAGCATAAATATAAAGTATATTTATATTATATGTATAATATAATATAAAGTATAAATATATTTATTACCCAAGGGATGCATCTCTTTGTGGATAGTCACCATGGTCACCATATGTTCTTTATATATAGAACGCTCATCATTGTAATAAGATATTCAATCACATACAATATCATATCTTATGAAAAATCAACACTTGGGTCATATTATGTGCAAGGCAGGTGTCAGGGTGGATTCTAAGAATATTGAAGCTATGCAAGATTGGCCTCACCCCAAGACTCTCCAAATCTTGCATGGTTTTCTAGGATTAACAGGTTATTATTGCAAGTTTGTTAAGAATTATGGAAAGATTGTGGTGCCTCCCACTACTCTCATTAAAAATAATTCTTTCACTTGGACTCCTATAGTTGAGTAGGCCTTTCAACCTTTGAAAGCGGCTATGTGCACCACTCCTATCCTGGACCTTCCTGACCTCACAAAGACCTTTGTCCTGGAATGTGATGCTTCTGGGAGAGGAATTGGAGAAGTCCTTATGCAAGATCGTCAGACTTTGTCCTTTACCAAAAAACAAATTTCAGAGCAACATTTGGGCCAATCAATCTATGAAAAGGAAATGTTGGCTATTTTTCATGCAGTGGACCTTTGGCGCCCTTATGTATTAGGGAAATGCTTCCAAATTAAGACAAATCATCAAAGCCTCAAGTATTTTCTAGAGCAACATCCTTCATCCCTAGAGCAACAAAAATGGGTGAATAAGATATTTGGATATGATTATGAGATCATTTACAAGAAAGGAAAAGACAATGTGGTTTCTGACACTCTTTCAAGAAAATATGAAGATGAAGGGTCCCTTTTTTCCCTCTCTTTCAATGTACAAGATTGGCTCCAATATGTTCACCAAGAATGGCTACAAGATCCCACAATTTTTCATATGATCCAACAATTGCAAGCCAATTCTTGAGTTTCCCCAGGGTACTCTTGGAACATTGATGAGCTTTGCAACAAAGTCTATTTGTATTTAATCAAACAATCACAAATTAAATCTATGATGCTTTCTGAGATTCATGTTGCACCCATAGTTGGGCACTTAGGGTTTACCAAAACCTATGACCAGGTCAAACGTTCTTTTTTTTGGGATGGTATGAAACAAGATGTTCACAATTTTGTGGCAGAATGTGATGTTTGTCAATGTTACAAGGGAGAAACAATCAAATATCCTAGCACACTACAACTGTTGTTGATTTCACCCGTTATTTGGAGGGATATCTCTATGGATTTTTTTGTTGGATTACCTAAATCGGGCAATAATTCAATCATCATGTTGGTAGTTGATCATCTTTCCAAGTATGCTCATTTTTTTTCTCTTCAACACCCATTTACCGCCTCCACTATGGATCAATGTTTCATGGATCATGTCTTCAAGATTCATGGCATGCCTCATTATATTGTTTCTGATCGAGATCCCACTTTCATTAGCAATTTTTGGCAAGAAATGTTTAGGATATAGGGCACCCAATTGCATCTCAACACTTCCTATCATCCTCGGGCTGATGGTCAAACTGAATTTGTCAACAAGTGTTTGGAAACATATTTGTGTTTTTTTGCATATGAAAGACAAAATCAATGTGCTTAATGGTTACCACTATATGAATGGTGGTACAACACTTCTTACCATAAAACTACTCTCATGACTCCTTTTGAAGCAGCATATGGAAAAAATTCACCTTCAGTTCTATCATACATGCTCAGTGTGAAGGTCCAGGCAGTTGACCTGACTCTTACAGTTCATGAGGCTATTCTATGTACCCTCAAAGAGAATTTTTTCATGGCTCAGAATTGCATGAAGAAACAAGAAAATCAAGGTCGACCTGAACGTCAATTTGCTGAAGGAGACCAGGTGTTTCTTTGACTGCAACCTTATAAGAAGACTTCACTCAAGGCCAAACATTGTTAAAAATTGGCGCCAAAATTTTATGGTTATTTTACAGTTCTCAAGCGCATGGGATAGGTGTCCTATCAATTAGATTTTCCTAGTCATTCTAAGATCCATCATGTTTTTCATGTCTCCTTCTTAAATAAGGTGATTGGAACTAAGTGCCAAACTCAAACCATCCTCCCCGAGTTGGATGAATAAGGCTCCATCTGGTTGCAGCCACAAGCAGTATTGGACCAGTGTGAGCGTTGCCTCCGCTGGTAGACCATCAAGGAAGTGTTAGTATAATGGAGAGATACAACTCCAACAGATGTCACCTAGGGGCCAACTACCATTCTAAAACAATTTCTTCATCTCAAGCCTTGAGGACAAGGTTGTTTTTTAAGGGGTGGGGAATGTTAGGGACCTAACCTCCCTAACCCCTCACATAGGTAGAATAATATATTTTCCATGTAATAGAGGACAATATTAATAAGGCATAGTAATAAGGAAGAATAAGTCAAATGTAAGAAGACCTAATAGAAGCTTCCGCTTCTAGAAGATCTTCTTCTAGATTGTTCTTTTGGTAGATAGATTTAGTATAAATAGGAGTTGAGGGCATGAAACATTTTGTCTTAGATATTATTATAATAGAGCTCTACTCTACTGGAGGTTTCCCCCTTGAAGAGGCAAGTGAACATTTCTATCTTTAATAAAGGTGCTCTTTCTGGTGTTATTTTGGTATTGTTCTAGCTATAATCTTGTTGTTCCGTTACTGCTTGCTAAATATTTTCGTTCTACATATTATTATTCATCTGATATATTGCATTTTTTCTCTTAATGAATATTTCAAGAATTATTGATTTGGAATTATATGAGGATGTAATCAATAAGTTTGTGATTGATTTATATGAACATGCAATCAATAAGTTTGTGATTTTCAACATAAATGTAATGGGTGAGGATTTAATAAGTTTGTTATTTTCAACATAGATGTAATGAGTAAGTATCTCTTCTTCCTTCAAAGTTGAGAGGAATTCCCCAAAAGGGAATTCCCCAAGAAATGTCCAATAAATTGATTAATAGATATTTTAGAAAAACTTCAAAACTTCACTATGAATACAATGAGAGAATCTATCTTTTTATGAATTAAACAATGTAAGCAAAATAGGGAAATAGGTCTATGTTTCTAAAATGTAATTTTTTTTATTCCTATTAAGCCATTTGCATTATTACAAACTTGAGTATCACAAATTGTTTCTATATTGCATTTTTTCTTTTCAACTTTGCATAGTGTTGTGTGTCAAATAGTCAATATTTGTGTGTGAAATTGATAGGTACATTGAAAAAAAATTTGTTTGCACTGTTTTTAAATAGGTTATTATAAAAATGGAAATGGTCCATGAATATTTCAACTATGTTTGAAAAACATAACAAATTGTTCCATTAAATGACAATTCTTTGAATTGGAAATCTCAACAAGTATAATAAACATAACAAATTATTCCATTAAATGACAATTCCTTGAATTGGAAATTTCAACAAGTGTAATGGCTTGAGACATATAATTAGATATTGAGAAGGATTGATAGGATAAATGCTTTTCATTACATACAATCCATATACTTGTTTTTTTTATTTGCTAGCATATATGTGACTTGCAGGACTAACATGTGTGTGAGAAACTGCGATCCATGAGCATTTAAGCTGTCAAAATCACTTGGAAATACACCCGACCTGGGCCACACCAACCCTTATCATGACTGAATTTTTTGGTGTCTCCTCGTGATAACGATGAGTTTTGAACCTAGATCACTATCACTCTATCAAGATTTAACATAATCCATACACTTATTATAAAAGAACACAAATCCTATATATATATATACATTTTAAAATTTAATAATAATATCTATTACATTATTAAAAAAAAAACCAATATTTTTTGTTTTTAATAATCTATCACAATGCATAGGTTTGAAAATGATAATGATCAAGGTGCTAATCTAATACATCATTGAAGTGAACTTTGTATATAACAATACTTAATCTAATACATCATTGAAGTGAACTTTGTATATAACAATACTTAGTGATATGTCACCATACAATTCACTATGATTATGTAATGTTCCTATAACTATGTATGGTAAAAGAAGTCATATGTTATTAATAAAAAGATAACATATGAATTACATTTCATTTAACATAAAAGATAAAATCCCAAACTTTAAAATCCCAATAAATTGGATGGAATTGAAGAAAATGTGCAAGCAAAATTTAACCACATTTAAAATTTTATGGGTATATTTGTATCCTATCTTATTAGAAGTAAAAGAAAAACACATTTAAGACTATCATTTAAATGTATTTTAATAAATTAAAGTTATAATATAATTAAAAATTTTATTTTATTATTTTTATAAAAAGAAATATTAAATATTTAATTGAATGAATCGATTTTGAATAATATTTTATTATTATGTTTTTATTAATATAAATAATATTTTTAAGTTTAAATTTTTTGAAGTTAAATTGAATGAAAGTTTTTTTTTTTTTAAGTGGACATTCTATTCATTATGTAAAACAAGTGCATAGATTTGAATTTATGTATAAATTTGAATTACAACATTGCATGCCATTTTTTTAAGATATATGGATACTAAAAATGTATTAGCCTATGTTCCTAAAACTTTTGATGTAAGTGAAGTGGGAGATATTACTTATCAAAATTAATTAAAATATATTTATAATAGAAATAAAAATTATACTAAAACCAACAAATAATGACAACCTCTTGTTATAATATAAGACAACAAAATTATCTCAAATAAATAGTCTCCCAATTATTATTTATTCTATAAAATAAATTGTCAATAAAATTGAAATGAGTTGTGTTAAATAAAAAAAATTGTCTATATAGGTCCGAGCTTAACATTACCTTTTAAAATTAGAATGTTGTATGCTAAATTATTTATGAATATTATAATAATTATATAAAAGAAAGATAAAATTAGTGAATTCTAAGTGCCAACAACTTAAAAATTCATGAGCATGTGTGTTTTTCTTATGCCACCAAAGCATAAGATCATCACACATAATTAATAAATTTAATAGTTACAAAGGTTAACATATTGTTATTAATTTTTTAAATCTTTGAGATGACCTCTTAGGAGGAAATACATGTTCTTAACCCTTAGGCCTATATCTAGATTCATGCTCTATTTCTCACATAATCTACAACATAATTCAAACAGAAATGTCAGTGATAATTGAATTTACAAATAGATGGGATCAAACCTTTAATGTATGTCATTACCATGTTCAAGAATTTGCAATGAAAACATATAATTACCATGACCATGAATTTACAATCAATAAAAAAAATTGCAATGCAATTAGTGCTTTAAAAATGGCTCATCTTAAAGAAATTGAGTAATCCACTTCACATGGTATACAAGTATATGTCATTGGAGTGGTTAAGAATATGCATTCACTATGCCTGCATAGAGGTGCATCCAACTCCATGGCCTCATGGTACCTGAATCAGTGGTCCATATTAGGGAGAAGGAAATGATGGAACTTCGTTCATGTATTAGGGAGAAGGAAATGATGGAACTTTGTTCATGGATGGTCTCCCAAAGTGTAGATAAGTGTAGACATGGGTTTTCATTGTATGCATAATCAACTATGCTTATGGAGATAGTCTGGATGAGGAATAGTTGGAGATAACAACAGATTTAGCATTGGAATGCTAATAACTCTAAATTATGTTACAAATTTGGTTACACGATCGTTCAAAAACAAATACATGGAAACATTTAACTTCACATCCAATATATGACATCACATGTATTTATTCCACTTACATGAATTTAATGACCTCAATTAATAGAAGTCTTAGTTATCTAAGATTGAAACTTCAAACTTAGGTTAATTAAAACTCAAAAACATGCATTATGTTAAAAGACAAGAATTGGTCAACCAATCATATGTATGATAAAAGTTATTTAAATATTATGAAAAAATAATTATCTTGTTAAACATAGTACAACATTGGATAGAAAAAAAAATATGTATAGTCAATGACAAATTAATGGATGGTCAACCATGAATGGAATGCTATAGTCATGGCCTTCCACAATGACTAATAAAAATAAAATGATAATAGAAAAGAGTATTGGGATTAAAATTTAAAGAATGAAAATTTATTAAATAACTATTATAAAATAAGATTAAATTATTAAGTAACTTCTGAAAATTAAAATAAATTAATCAAGAATTAGAAAATGGTTTTTAATGTGATATTTAGTTCTTTGTAAACATTACTTTTAATGTATTCATCATAAACAATAATAAAACAAGTTAAAATGATAATAATAAAAAAGTAAGATAAATTAATCCTGAATTAAAAAATGATTTTTAATGTGATATTTAGATCTGTGTAAGCATCACTTTTAATGTATTCATCATAAACAATAAAACAAGTTAAAATGATAATAAAAATATTGTTAGGATTGAAATGTAAAGAATGAAAATTGATGGGATAAATAAAATTAAAATGATAATAAAAAGGATTCTTAGGGTTGAGATGTAAAGGATGAAAAATTGTTGGATAAACGAAATTAAATTATTAGATAACAAGTTAAAATGATAATAAAAAAATTATTAGGATTGAAATGTAAGCATTGCTTTCAATACAGTAGTAGTTGTTTATAAAATGTGAATGTTTTTCAAAAATATATTTGATGTGATATTTATACCAACAATTACAAGTTGTCAAGAAAACTAGAATTGGTGAAATAATTCAAAATTGGATTTAAACATTTTGGTTGCAACCAGAGCCCAACCCAAAAAATTTCAAAATATTCTCCTGCACATCGAAGAAAGCATAGCAAGTGATCCAAAAAAAAATCAAAATATTATCCTGCACATCGAAGGGAGCATAACAAGTGATCAAAGATACCGAGGTGTACGAACTTCGTTGCTGGTCCATAACGCAGGTGCTGGATATACTCCAGGTGCGCCTGGATGTGTTTCTTCACCTGGAATATCAAGCCTTGTACGAATTTGGATAACCCTAATCAATAACAACACTATTACCCCATAGTTTTCCACGTTACAAATATATTTTCCCAATCGTTAGTTTGGAATCTAGGCTTGGACACTGAAGAGCTCAATCCAAAAGGAGAAACATTCATATGAAAGGTGCCCACAAATCTCCTGCCTGTTAATGCTGAATAATCGAGGCACTATTCTAAAGATTGAGTCAGGTCGCACAGTCCGATGAATAGCAGGCTATAAGAAAAAACTTCTTTCTGTGATCCAATATCTAAAGAAAATTCAGCATGGACACCTATTTTCATCCACCTTCTTTGTAGTGCTTGTGGCTACAATAATGATAAATGGAGTGAGTTGTTGAAGGCAGTGACGAAGGGAATCATTTTTAAGTGGTTTCAAACATAACGCCAAGGTTTCTGTCTTTATATTATCAATCATCTGTGCAATTATTTGTTCTGGTTTTCGTTTTCTTTTCTCAATCAAAGCTTGAGCCACAAGAATAATAAGTCATGATCTGGATCTGTGAGGCCAGAAAAAAAAAATGAACTGGCCCCGGTTCTAGGTCTTGGGATTTTGGGATTTGTTGAGGCATCAGCACATCTTAAAAGAAAAAAGTTGTAAGTACTCCCATACTCGTTTGGTTTTGTTTTTACAGATGGATCCATTGAGTTTAACGNAGTGGTTTCAAACATAACGCCAAGGTTTCTGTCTTTATATTATCAATCATCTGTGCAATTATTTGTTCTGGTTTTCGTTTTCTTTTCTCAATCAAAGCTTGAGCCACAAGAATAATAAGTCATGATCTGGATCTGTGAGGCCATAAAAAAAAATGAACTGGCCCCGGTTCTAGGTCTTGGGATTTTGGGATTTGTTGAGGCATCAGCACATCTTAAAAGAAAAAAGTTGTAAGTACTCCCATACTCGTTTGTTTTTGTTTTTACAGATGGATCCATTGAGTTTAACGTTCATGGAGATGCCTCAAGCATGACGTTAGGAACAATGTTAGAACAACCCAGACGAAAGCTCAACCAGAAGCTTGGCCAAGTTAAAACATTGATAGCAGGTCTCTATAGTTTTGGGTTGGCAATGCCAACACTAATCAATAATGGGACGTCCAGCATTGGTCGAGATTAAAACTTGAGAAAGTAAAACCCTTTGGGAACTATGTAATGCATGAACACGCAGGGATATGAATCTTTAGCCAAAACAGCAATTTGAAATTGAAGTTGAGTTTCTCATCAATAAGTACCCCACTCGGGGATGGATTCAACAACTTCTACACTTGCATATGGGATTTCCAGAGCCAATCCTACATTTTCAGCGGACTGTAACAGAAAAATTAGGATATTTCAAATGGAGGACGTACCCTGACTAAAATTCATTTAGGAAGCTCGGCTGACATTACCAGCTAAGTTAGCATAGCCTGTCTACACATGCCTGAACTGAATTCGGAACAAGAATTGAACTACCATCTTAGATTTGTAATCAACTAAGGTTTCTAACCAAATCATTTGAGCTTGATCACAATCATGTACTCCTTATCAATTTGTCTTTAAAAGTTTACTGTCGTAAACAGCTACAACAGTACGACAGCTAAATCAGAGATACCAAAAACTTCCATGGTTGCATGCACTGTAGCTAAAACTTCTCAGACTCTTGAATGATCCTAACGATGAATTAATCAAGGAAACCCTAAAATCTATTAGAGAAAGTACATATGCAAGGATGAGAATGAAGAATTAATCAAGGAAGCCCTAAAATCTATTAGAGAAAGTACATATGCAAGGATGAGAATCAAGTACTGCATGAAGATGAAGTATTTTTGAAAACATAATCACAAATCGTAGTAAGCGAATCGAAATCCAATATTACCAGAAATCGAATTTACAATTCTAAATTAACCAATTAAATGAAATCTGTATACAATAAAGGACAGTCATGAATGGTTTTTGGGTGCAAGCAAATGATTAAGCACAATTTTCGTTTTCTTTTTGCCTAATAGATTTAACCAGAGAAGGCAATATTCATGCCAATGAGAATCAAAGTGAAAGAACGTATTGTAAATATAAAGGAAGCTGTGTACTGACCTGACTTAGGTCTGACGAAATCATCAGACTGATATATTTTAGAAAACCTTGAAACTTGCCATAACACTGGGCTAATTCCATCAATCTATACTGCTGTAGAAAGTTAATAAATCAGTCTATAATGTGGCCATTCATAAAGAAAAATACATACAAAGGTTCTTATAGCTGCAGCAAGCACAGCTCAATATTCGAATACCCTTTTCTCAATCCTCCCTGACTACTTTTTCTTTTTCTTTTTTCCTACAGGAAACCTAAGAATACAGATGCCTGACAAACAAATGAAGATAATAAGAATAGTATGATCTTCTGGCAATGGCTAATTTAAAGAGAAGTACTGGCTACCTCTTTAAAATATTTCCCTATATCTTTAACTGATAATATACCGTATCACAAGTGCCGAAAGAGCTCTGCCATGGCCAGGCCATGGACATTGAGAAATATTAGTTTACTCTATCCGATGAAACTTCGAAGCCCGATACTCTGAGCTCTTTATCAAAACACAGCACAGAAAGCTGATCCGATCTGACATATTCGACGATGCCATTGCTGTAGAAAAGTTATTAACACCCAATTTTGCATTTAATCTAAATTAACCATAAGAAGAACCATCTGAATCAGAATCCGAAATGGAAATTTAATAATCAATGCCCGATCATGAACTCATGATCATCGCTCCCACCTGCATTAATTCCTTACCGATTACTTATTGGATTTGGACCGCTGGGAACTTCATGATCGCTTGCACCATAACGTGTTCTTCTGGAGCCCTTATTGTGCTTGGGAACGAAGAACTCCTGAGAGGCCGAAAGCCTTCTACATGGGGGATGCTTCAATATAACCCTTAATCCTCCAGGACCAATATTCTGTAACTCTTTTTCTGGGCATGGCGTTGGATCCACGCGCTGAAAGAAGAGAACCAAGAAGAGAAAAACTACCACCAGCAAGTTTTTGTCTGCCTTTTTTAGCCTTCTAACAAAACCATCCGCCATACAGACTGCCCCCTGTAAGATGCCTAACGAAACCCAAATCCATTCAACTTTCGAAGCCTGGAATATAACAATTTATTGAAGCAAAGAATACCCCCCGCACTTACACCTCTGCAAAACCGGATAAAACCATGAAATTATTTCAAACTGTCATAATTATCTCCTCATTTCCTTATCATTGGATCGAATTCTGACGGGCAGTTTCCTGAATTTTCTCCCAAATCGTTCCGTGTTCAGCTCGTCCTGAAGACGAAGCAAGGGGAGACAAGAAAACAGCAGAGAAAACGATTGGAGGACTAATTTTAAGAGACATGAGCATTAAAGAATCTATAAAGGTAAAGTTGCTTGCTGCTCTATCTGCCGCCTCTTTGTTGACTTTGCATATCTTTGTGTGTCATATAGCGGTGAGTATGAACAGTATCCCGAGATTTGTTTGCATTATTGTGTGAAGCGAAGAGACTCTGACTTGAAATTCACAAATTTAGGTCGATAGAGATCCGCATTGTCGAAATTCACGCATATAAAAAAAAGGAAGAACCATAACCATGTACCTGCGTGTAGAGCAAGAGATGGTAAACTAACAGGAATTGTCAAACATCACTTGTCTCATACAGCTTTTTCTGTGTTAGTCACACTAGGACCCACACAAAAGCATCATTTGTCATTTCCAACCTCTATTATGGTGGAACTCGTCCCCACAATTAGATTATACCTACTACTCCACAATTAGATTATACCTACTGCTCCAGAGCGTGGCACATCTTCCTCTGTCACCAGTGCGTCTTATTCCTGCTTCGCCAGTCCCACATAACAGTCTAAGACTACTGTCTTGATGATGTGCCCATGGCTTAAAAGATTAAAAAAATCTGGCCAAAAATTCACCCCAATAAAATAAGCAAAAGTAGAAATACATTTCCCACCTCTACTTTTATATTATTTTATGTCTGATTTAATTTAGTATTTAATGTTGGTCAATGGTTTTTTTTTACAGCATTGAAATGTGAGATCAAAAGACTTTGATATGGTTTAGGTGGATTATAAAAAATATTTGATAATTATTTTAAAAAATAAATAAATTTAAAACTACTTCAAAAATAAATTTAGTGGGAGATATATAAAAAGATGTGATTGAACTAGTGAACCGTCTATAGAGATATGAAAATGAATCAAGTGGAAAATATATAAAAAGATGAGATGGAAAATATATAAAAAGATGAGATTGAACTTAGTTAGCAGTCTATGGAGAGATGTGAAAATGAATCAAGTGAAAAATATATAAAAATATGAGATTAAACTTAGAAGTCTATGGAGAGATGTGAAAATGAATCCAATGAAAAGTTTATGGTGAGAAAGACACTGGTTTTTTTTTCTTATTGATTATATTTAAATTTAATAGTTTAATATATATTAGTTATTAACATTATTTAATGGTAGTCTACATTAATATTGTTTCAATGGGTTCACTCAACTCATATTAAGAAATGTGAGATATTCAACTATGTTTCAAAGGTTTTTTTATCTTTTTATTTTTATGATTATGTTAATTATTTACATGGAGTGTTTGAGGAGGGTTCTAAGTTTTAGGAAAACATATGATTTTTCATAAATCTATGATTATGCTAATTATTTACATTGAGTGTTTGAGGATTGTCCAGAAAACATATATTTTTTTATAACTTCATGGTTTTCAAATTGATCCTAACTCTAACTCTGTGTCAATTATTAGAATACAAATTTGGGTTTGTTTTTTCAATTTTCCATTTCATTTATGGTATTTTTCATTTTTTATTGGGAATGCTTTGGGTACTTACATAAAATCATATTTTAATAGATTAATCTTAGTAAGGGTCTTTTGGAAAAAATGACTCTCACATGGAAGAATTTTAAATACACAATATATTGTATTATGAAAAAGAAAACATTAAGGTGCACTACATGTCATCTTCCATGACATTTACAAGCTACTTAACCCCATGTTCTAGCTCATTCTCCTATGAAAAAAAGATCCAAACTAAAACCAAAGAGATGAATTTTCCAAAGGAATTGAGTGAAAGACTAACCTTGATTATTAGGACATACAAGTATGGATTGGTGAATCCACTCCTTTCTAGTGGGATAAAGTAGAAGAAATGGATAAAGGACTTTTCTCCTTGAGGATAGTTGACCCTCCTCTAGGAAAAAAAAAAGGACATCATGCAACTAATACCTTCAACTCAGATACATAAGTGGTTCATTTCTGGTTCATTTCTGAATTCTAATCCCTTTCCTTCCAACTCACAATTAGTTCATGTAACTCTTCTTTCAAATTGTGACAAAAAGTTAAAAGGAAGAATGAGAAAAAGGAAAAAAAATGAGGATTATATTATAAAAGGAAAAATATGAATTGTGCACTATTAATGTAATTTTAATCTTATAAGTGTAATATGCACTTGTACTTGTTTTTATTTGTATCATACTTTTAGCACTTGAAAAATATGATTTTCTTTTTATTATGAAATGGACATTAATTTTTTTTTTTCAAATAAATTTAATTTACCAAGATGTTGTCCATATATCTCTTCCTATATGTAAATTAATGAAGTATTAAAATAAAAGGATCTGTATGGAGTAGTATATATAAATTAATGAAATATGTAAATTAATGAAATAGTAAAACAAAAGGAAAAGGATATGGATGAAGTTAGATCATGGGGTATATAACAACTTCTTCATAATTAAGTTTTCTCATAAAAGGTACAACAAAGTAGGTTAGCTAGGCTAGGATATTTTGATTTTGAAATCTAGTTGTGAGTGTTTTGACTTAAATCATTACATCTAATCTGATGCCTTTTGATTTAAATTGTTTTTTATCCTTTTACAATAAATTTTTTATATAAATAGTTATTTTTATTCAAATAAAATTTTAACTAAAAAAATACAACACACTTTTATTAATATTAATAATAAATATAAATATTTATAAAAATATATTGATGTGAATAAACAAAATAATATATATTATAGAATCCATAATAATATAAAAAAAATTGTTTTCCTACTTAAACTCTTACAGAAGTGTTTAGCCAAATACTAAAATAAACAAAATAGAAATTACAATCCATTGTTGACATCTTGTTTTTAAAGAAAAAAGCACTTTCATTCATATTCTTATAAAATAAAATTTATAAGATACATTACATATATAGGGGAGACACATTTAATCATCCCAATAAAAACACTCACATTCATATCTAAGAGACATGTTTGATCATTTTAGTTTTATTGTTGCTTAATGTTGAATTGTGATTTTATATGGGTTTTGTACATCAATTTATTGTTTGGCTTGGCAATGACCTAAAAATATATTATTATTATTATTATTATTATTATTTAAATTTTTTAAATTAAAAAGCTAATTAAAATTTTAAATTTTAAATCACATGTTTTTATTTTTTCCCTTAATAATTTAAAGGAAAATAAAATAATGTTTTTATTCATTAAATAATAAATAACCATTTTCAAAATAAAATAAAATTATATATATATTTAAAGATTCAGAATATTTTGTTAATATTTTTGAATGAGGATATTGAATTTTTATTTTAAAAAGTAATATTTAATTTATTATAACTTAACTATCAATAAACAACAAAATAAACCATAAATAATTAAATAATATCAATAAATAATATAAAAACAATAAAAAATAACATTTAATAAGTAAGGTATGAAAATTGTGTGTTTTGAATATTTTAATTTAAAATGAAAAACTTAGTTCAAATCAATCATAGTTCTCACATAAGGTTACACTTTATAAAAATTCATAGTTCTCTCCTATGTTATTAAAACATTATCATTTCCTCATATTTGGTTAAAAATTTTGATTTTCCAATAAAGAAGGATGCAAAAATGCACTGAGACAAATTATCAGAATAGGTTCAATAGGAAGAATGCTTGGAATCTTCCATGCATAGCATTTTTATTATAACGCTACGTGCTATTATTAAATAGTGAGTGCAGGCAAATCATCCAAAGACTAGAATGGTCGTTATAGTAATGATGGTAATTGATGTAATAAGATTGAATGTGCATTTGATTATTGGTTTAATATTCATTTTCAAAATCAAGAGCATTGCATTTCTTATTTAAAGTGGATGTCAATATCAAGAACATATTCAAGTCATCAAAATGTTTTAAAGTGAACATTTTAAATTAGTTTAAAATAATATATATTAATTTTTATGTTATTCATGTAATCCAAAAGTTTTAAAGTGAACCTCTTAAATTATTTAAAATAATATATATTATTTTTTGTGTTTAAAATTTAATTTGAATTGTAATAAATATTTTTTCTCAATTGTTTTTTTAATTTTATTAAAATTAAAGTATATTTAATATTTATATTACATTATCATTTTAAAATATAAAAAAATTTCTATATTTATAATAATTCATTTTAAATTAGTTTAGAATAATATATATTATTTTTTTATGTTAGTCATGTAATTAAAATGTTTTAAAGTGAACCTCTTAAATTATTTAAAATAATATATATTATTTTGTGTTTATTATATTTTTTTATTTTAATTTTAATTTTAATTATAATAATTTTTTTTTTTCAAAAAGTATATTTAATATTTGTATTACATTATCATTTTAAAATATAAAATAAATTTTCATATTTATAATAATNCAAGAAGAAAAAGAATAATTGCGATGAAGTGAAACATGTTGAGAATCTAGATGAGACATCGGTATCCTCCCTCCCATTTGATGAAGATGAAGTTATCTGGGCTTGTTTTCCTCCTTCACATAAAGATGAAGAAGTGATTAGTCTCGATGACACAAATTATTTCATGGAGGACCTCTACAACATGGTTGATCAACATATTGATGATTTCATGTGTTGGGAGACATATATGGGATATGGGTCATTTCATTTTTTATAAATACCCCATTTACGACATTGAAGGTAGTTATCAAACAAGGAGCATTGAGTTTTCATCTTCAAAGAACTGCTCTTCATATTTAGATGATCCAAGTATTTTGCAACTTGATGATGATATAAGCATAGATTAGTCTCATCCATTTGAGAATGACTTGTCACAGTATTCCCATGATGAATTTTAGTCATACATTGGGGGTTGTGATGCATGTCCTCCTAAGCATTCAAATTTATGCTCAAATTTTGATGGACATAGGGTTTTGGCCATCTCTAAGTAATTAGAGACTCACACTACAAAGAAACAATCTTTTCATCTTGAGGCCTTTTGTAGGGATTTGAAAATGAAGAGGAAACATGTTCTAAATATCGAGAAGGATTTTTCCTTAGGACCTGATATTGTTCCCTACCTTATACCCTGTTCTATGGGAAGTCAAAGGGTTTTCTTCGGATCTCTCATTTCCTCTCATATTTTAGTGCTATTATGACTGCGGAAGAAGTTGAGCCATCATATATACATAGTAGTCCTACTTAGAGATGGGTGGATCAAGATTTTGGTTGTTCTTTCCAGCAGGATTCTCTCCCTTCCACCCACCTCCATGAGTTTTTTTCTATGATTGATCACATGCTTATTTATGCTCATGATTATATTGTACTTGACTTGTCCTTGTTGTATTATGTGATTAAGCACAAGGTAAGATACTTGGATGATATGATGAGTAGGTGGTTACACTGGTTGTACGATTTCACCTGACATCTAATGGGACCCGATATCCATGGGCCATGGGCCCCAGGTAAGTAGGTAGGTCATTTGCTTTCCCTTGCATTTGCATTTGCTTGCTCATGATATATTAGTTTCATTTACTTGTATTTGCATGGCATATTTATTTCACATATTGATTTACTCATATTATTGCATACTTGTTATGATCATTTTCTTTAATCATATTACATGTTAGTTTAGAAATTTTAGAAAAAATTGCAAAATTTTCATTTTAAGATTAGTTGAAATTTTGATTATATGAAAAAAGGTTGAGTGCACCATCCTAGATACTAAAATGTTTTTTGTTTTAGTGTGTATAGGCACATGCCTTACCAAGCTATGTTTAGGTTATCATGCACTCTACAATGAGTACATGTCCCCAAGTAGGAGCTAGATGTTACCCCCCATTCCTAGGGGTAACTAAGGAGATGATGTCTTGAGGCCCTTGGGTTGCCAAAATAGAGTATCGAGAGGAAAATGAGTAGGTAGAGGTCCACATCATACCACACATAACCATTTTATCAATGGTTGTAGTGTCCACCACACTAGCTTGGCTCACAAAGGACAACTTGTCTTTCTCCATTAGGTAACAAGTCTGGAATTGTGGTAAGTGTCATTCTAATAAATGAAGCATTTGAATATGTTACAAAGGGTTCTTTCTTGATTTTGATTTTTTTTTCTTGGAAATTATGCCTTTTGCCTCATTTCACCTTGGTGGTTGACATGTTGTCCTAGTAAGTGGTCAAACTCAAGAAAAGGTTTACTACTAGGTGGTCTCTTTGAAGGGTTATCGTACCACTCCCACACATACTTACCACTTTCCATACTTCTTTCCTTTTATTTCCTCATATTTTGGTTTTTTAGGAATATTGACACAAGAAGGGCTTCTACCTCATTTCATGGGAAGAAGGGGCTAAAGGCCCAAAGGAAGATTGCAACTAATATAAAATAATAAGAAAATATGATGAAAATAAAGTAAGTACAACAAATAAGGACCATCAAAATTCGGTCCATATTGAGCTCTAACTACTCAGTGCCTGCCTTGATCCCAAATTGCAAATGCTAAAGCTTGAAACCTTATAAAGGGGACTAGAAAATTATAATGAATGAAAGCAGGGATTGAAAATATGGCTAAAAAGGGGTCTTGGAAAATTAGCACCTAAGTAGTTGGTAACTCAAGAGCAAGTGCACCCTCAATAGAGGCACGCATAAATGAGACAATATGAGACCTTGTATGTCAAGAAACCCCATGCGCAGAAGTCACAACCCCATCCACCTCATACTCTTTACATGACCTAGAGAGGGTCCTCCTGGGACACACTCCTTGACTTGGGGAATGACTTATCCAATAGGTCACCATGACAACTTTCCCATACTTAAATTTGGCAAGTTGTATAAGGTCTTTGAGCATTTATTTATTTTGAAAAGGGGGGATTTGATGCACATGTTTGGGTGGTTCTTTTATTATATATGGCTTACTTTGCATGATACTTGTGACTTGTGGACCCTTGGAGGGCGTATTTGTATGTCTTTATAGGGCCTTGACAAGTGGAAGTATTTTCATGAAGGAACAAGGTTGCTTGGACCTTCATATGGGCATGAAGCCCACAAGTTGGATGATGCACCCCTCTTATTAGACACATGGGAGGTTGAACATTTCCTTTGGAGGCACTTAAAGACCATGAGGAGGTCACATTATATCCCCTATATTCCTAACATTGGCCTTTGGAGGCTTAAGACATCATCTCCTAGGCCCTAGACGTCACATGGGCTTAGGGTTTCGATGGGGGTTTCATTGTTTGATGATGATGTGGCTTGTTTTGATGGAGAGAGAGACACTTGGCATGCACTAGAGTACTTGGTGGTAGAACACTCGGCCTTTGGAGGCCCAACGTTCTTCATTAAAGGTCAAATTGTCCCTCTTGGAGGCCTAACATCGCCTTGTACAACATGACATCACACCTAAAAGGAGAATTTCTTTATGCAATTTTAATTTTAAGTTTTAAAAGGATAAAAGGAGGAGGTCATCCTCCCTAATATGATGTTGACTTTAGAAAAAGTGGACAAATTGGTTTTTTAGTGATCTAGCATAAATAGAGATCACTTTCATTTCATTTGGACATAACTCTCACTTGAGAATTACATACTATTGGCTGAAATTTCCGCCCTACTTGGGAAAATTTTTCTATCTCTCTCTTGAATATATCTTGGATGTTATTACTTGGTCATTTTGTGAAGAAAAATAAGGCTCTATCTCTTGGAAGGAATTTTTATGGTATTTTAGTGGAATATACTTGGTAAAGAAGGGTTTCTTCATGTTATTCTTGGAATTGGTAAGGAATTTATGCATCTATTGTTTCGTTTCTTCTTGTTTCAAGAATTAATTTTTCTAGACCCTTGGAGGAGTACAAGGGAATACATTCTCCATCAAGTCTACCTTTTTATCTTTGAATAAGCTATATTTTTGCAAAGGTTGCTAGAAGGAGTAAAAGGGCTTACACCCTCCTAGATTTACCTTGCTAGTTTTGTTTTCTCTAGGGAGTAAAAGAGCTTACACCCATAGAGAATTAAAAAAAATAGCTCTTACACAAGAGACTCCATAACCCAAATTGATTAGGCACTAAAGTTGCATTGGAGATATAATATTCTTGCATTGGTATACATGAAATTACAAGATATAGCAATTGTTCAAGTTGGATCTTTATTTACATTTTATAAGCATTCTTGTGCCCTAGGGCTCAGTCCTCTTTTAGCCAAGTAATGTGATGTTGTAAAAAAATTAATGCTACAACTATTATGGCTGTAATAGAGTCTCTTTCTTTCACTCTTTTCTTTGTAATCTACTGCTAAAATTCACTTGTGAACCTAGATTATTGTTCTACTAATTAGTGGCTATAGTTTGGATGGTTTACTTGTAGATTTCTATGGCTACATTTTGTTGTTGTAGCAAATGTTTACTACAGCCACTTGGGTTTCATAATAACTTGTTTATAAAACTTAATAAACAACCCTAAATACCATCAAAATCTTACTTTAATAATTCGAAGTTTAGATGGTTAAATTTGCAACTATTGTTCACACTTGTTTCTGATTTATACACTTATATACTGCTGCAATTTTGGGACAGCAAGGTTTATTTATGATTCTTCATTGTTCCAAGGCTTGGTTTATCATCATTTGTCTTGTGCCATGCAAGGCTAACATTGCTTTGCAGGTACACAACACTTGCAAATCATCTACCCTTTCACAACACTCTTTCTCAAGCCTTTCTACACCTCCAAGCTTGACCTATAGGGACATTCATCAATCATCTTCTCGCTTTATATCTCAATCCCCCTAGGGTTATTGGGATTCACCCCTTGTTTTGATTTCATCATCACTAAAGTGAGGGGAGTGTCTATCTAAGGTGACAGTGGGTAGGTACTCTCATAGTTTTCGCACATTTGAGGCTTGGGTTGGGCTTTTCTCGAACTACAGATTGTGTGATAACATGTTGCATTTGTGAGATATGGCACATTTATTTACAATGGTTTGTTGTTTATAAGTGTGGAGGTGTGTTATAATTGTGTTGATTTTTGGAATACAGTAGAAAAGGTGATAATAGTGTGTGTTTGGAATAAGCTTAGGGCTATGTTAGTTTAGAGCACTAATTTTGCAAGAAGGTTTGGGATAAAGGTGAAAGCTATAAATATAGCTAAAACTCTCATTCCACATATATTTATTAGGGTTTGTAAGTTATAGTTTTTATTTTTTATTTTTTTATTTTTTTATTTTTTTTGTTCAGGAGTTAAAATTGGGGGGCACATTGTAGATTGCTTAAGTCGTGGTTATTAATGTTTAAATTTACATATTATGGCCATTGGATAGGTGCATCTCTACATTCCGAAACATATTTGTCCTGAATTGTGCCTTTAAAAAATACTTCAAAGTTTCAGGGCTCATGTGCTAAGAAAAAGGGAAATAAAAAATAAGAATGTCCCAAAGCTGTGAATTGTAACTGCAAAGCTATGAATTTTTATTGCAAAGCTGTGAATTTTTTGAAATTTGTATTGCTAATGATATGTGGTATGCATTCATAGTACCTCACACATCATTCATCCATAATCAAAACCTATTCCAATGATTTTGAAATCCAAATGGTGATTGTCATCAATGCAAAATATATAGTTCATTTTCTCCAATATGTATTAAACAACTGGTTCTCCCACCTACACCTAATCTATATGATAAATTTATAAATTATTTCAAACTATCCATATTAACATTATTATTTATCTTACCTGGGCATAGTTGTTAATAATTCAATTGAATCCATAGATTTTTTGCCGACCATGCCATGATAATGGATATGAAAGGAATAAAAACATACTACTCAAAAACAAAAATCAATGCATTGCAAAAACATAGAAACATCGTTCAATGAAAAAATAGTTCAATGGGCACAAAACTAAGAGATCAGAAATACAAGAAAGGAACATGAAGAAAATAATGCTATTGTGCATACTTTCATGGCTTATGTTGAGTCTACAGAGTAAAGAAACACTGATTCATAAAGTAGTTGTAAAAATTCATTCATTGGCATGAATCTAGTAAAACGTTGTGGTAACACAATCTTACTTTCAATAGGAAAAACATAGTTGTTAAACAAATACTCAATAGGGACACCTTTTGTACTTGCTCCTTTCTCTAATATGTTTAAAACATTATCTACAATTAATGGTAGGGGAATTCAGTGATAAGTTGGACATTTGACTATATACCATGTTAGGGACCTAACCCCTCACGTAGATAGAATAATATAATTTTCCATGTCATAAAGGCCGACATTAGTTAATAAGGCCTAAATATATTTTCCATGTAATAAAGGCCGACATTAGTTAGTAAGGCCTATTTAATAAATATGAACAAGTCAATGTAAGAAGACGTAATAGAAGCTTCCACTTCTAGAAATATCTTCCTCTAGAATGTTCTTTAGAATATAGAATTAATATAAATAAGAGTAGGAGGCATGAGAAAGCTTGTCTTGAGAATTATTGTAATAGAGATCTTCTCTACTCGAGGTTGTTCCCTTGAAGAGGCAAGTGAACATTTCTTTCTCGAAATAAAGGTATTATTTATGGTATTTCTCTTCTCAATATTTTTTTGTTCCATTGATATCTATTGAATATTCATGTTTCTGCATATTATATTACATCTGGTACCTTACAAGTGGTATTAGATCACTTTCCTTGGCAGGAATTGTGGTTAAATTTTTATTCCAAGGTAGAGACATGTATTGTCGACATCTTTAAAGGATATAGATCCGACGTTCAATGGGAAAAACTACGATGGGGAAGACTACACGCAGGCGATACAGATGGTTTCACAAGGTTTCCTGGAAACCAAAAGTTTCTCCCTTGTTGGAAACCTATGTAACTCGTGTTGGTACCCCTTGAGTAGTACTGCATCAGACATAATATGTACATGGCCATCACTCCCATGTAACAACAAGTATATAGGGAGTCCCCTAGGTCTCCTGAAAACTGCTATAGATCAACCGATTGGCCACCTGATTTCTATAATTCCACTGAGAGAAACACTTGGGAATATACTCTCTAGTACCTGGGTAATCGAGTAGTACAACTAAGCGTATGTTCAAGCCTCCTTAGTTGGTTCCTTGAGATGTTGGGAAGAGTACTATTGTTTGGCCCCGCATGTATATCAGAGAGCTATAGCACCGAGAAAGCCCTTGTCCATAGGAACCAATCTACAAACCCTAACCCAGGGGAAACATACCAGACACAGAACATAAAATAAATTTTGGCCTCACAACCTTGCCTCCTACATTCTAGTTGCAAAATTACTACAATTTTTTTATGTTAAGAATTTGAGAATTTCAACACTACAGTATTATTTAGGTCGGAGTATAACTCCGCATGAGTAAAAAAAAAGTCTGGGTCCTACGCGCACCCTTATTTGAGACCTATCTCATTGGATTCCCATTTTCATCCTGATTGTTGTGATACCTATCATTTTTAACCTTTTTTTTTTAACCCCGTGGTCCCATACCCTTCCCGACACCTTTATTCCCCACTTCTCCCATTGGTTTTCTCTCGTTTCCATGATTGTAGTGGTATCTATCACTTGTTTGTTTTTTTGTCAGTGGACCCACCCATCTTTCTCTCATGACTTTGACTCGCCAAGAAGAAGCCAATCAAAAAATGAATCATGATATTACTTCCCTTTAGGCCCAAGTGAATACTAGAATTCCTGCCATTCATGCCAAAATTGACTACATCTAGGAACAACTCGGTCAACAAATTTTTGAAGTCAATTCCAATATCCAACAATTTATGAACAAATTCCACGGTCCTTCCTCCTCTGACGCACCTCTCTATACTGAAGATGTTGACTCCAACCAACCTCTGCACTCTCATTCCAACTCCCTATCTCATGACCCCCATCTTCCCAGAGTGAAGGTGAACAAATTTGATGGCTCAAATCCACAAGCTTGGGTCACTCAAATGGAACACTATTTATCCCTGCATGGTATTATTGATGAGTTGACCAAGATTCGTTACAAAATTCTCTATTTGGATCCAGAATGATGGAAATGGTGGCAATGGAATGTAAATTCATGTCAAGGGTATGTTGCTTGGTCATAGTTTGTTGTTGACCTGTATGAACTATTTGACACAGACACCCACCATTTAGGATGTCTAACTAAGTTGAAATAGTTTGGAACAATGAAAGATTTTATTGTTGCCTTTGAGCACTTGGATTTCCGAATGGAGGGCATGCCAACTGATTTTTTTAGAGAATGTTTTATTAGTGTCCTCAAGGATGAAATTCAAGCTCATATCATAATGGCTCACCACTAGACTTGGTTGGAAGCAACTAAACGTGCCAAGGAGGCACAACTGGTCATCTTTTACCAGAATAAAAAACACTCTTTTGTTCCCCACCCTAAACCAACTACCCCTGCTGATATAGGAGGATCTTGGTGGCCACCCACATTTTGCAACTGGCTCAAAACAATTTTTTGGTAACTTACTATTTTTAGCAGTTTTTCGGTTCGTGAACTTCCAGGGCCATTTTGAGGGCATAAACGACGTTTTTTCGTGATCAAGAACCTTAATGACATTATGAGGCTTTGGTTGAGCCCCCTAAATGAATCTCCTCATCAATACCTTTCCAACAAGCTATCGTGCACCCTAAACACAGATTGTATACATAGTTACGACCCCGAGAAGTTGATGTACTAACTTACCCCAAAGGGGCCCACATGAATTTTGGCCCTTCATCTCCAAGGGTTAGGTTTTTGGATGTCTAGGGTGTTGGAATTCATGTTTATTATAAAAAGTATTTCAGATTTTCATTATACTCATCTTGTTGCGAACAAGCATAGCTGTCACATCTCTACTCAAAGATAAGCTGTCACCATTCTAGCAAGCTTGTTTTTAGTCTACATTTTACAGTTTTCAACATATTTATTATTTAATAGAAACCAAGTTTTACAGTATCTCTGTTATTGTTTGTTGTGTCTCTATTTTAATATTATAAATCTGTG
>SNQJ01S0090252.1:0-17215 GCA_010110895.2 Picea sitchensis | reverse complement strand
TGGCACCCAAAAATGGTTACAAATTCATGTAGATGATTGGCTACAATACCATAAATCTCAAGGATTATGTTACAATCGACTATCAGTCAGCTTCCCAGTCAACCTCCTATCGGTCTTCAATCGGCTACCACTCGACCTCATGTCGACCTCTTGTTAGCTGACCTTTTAAATTCTCATCGATCACTTCGACTTTGACTTCTTATTCGATCACTTCGACCTCGACTTATCCTTCTAGTCTAATAATTCACCTAGTCGATCCACCTCGACTAGACAGGTGGATGACTATTCTTTCACTGCAAAGAATATAACATTCCCAATAATGTTGAGGTTTTGGTTCACAATGTTGTCGGTTTTAAGGCCATAGATTCAAACAAGTTGTAATGTTAACCCCCTCAAAAGGAGGACGTTATTGCTAGCACTTTTCATTTTGGGAGTTGATTTTAAGGTTTTTTTTCGAAACAATATTGGTTGTCAATGCCCTGATTTCAATCAATTTTTTATTTTAACCTAAAAAAAATTGGATAATGTTGGGAGCACCACTTTTCAATTTCAGGGTCAATTTAAAGGTTTTTGTTTTCACTTTATAAATCATGGCTGCAAATTTTTATAATCTTAACCTTGAAAAGAAAAAGGTGTTATCAATAGCACCACTTCTTGAAATGGGGATAAAAATAGCCACTAAATACAACCTCTAAAAAAATAAAACTTTGGAGGGTTTTCATCAAGTTGGTAACTATGTTAGTATAGTTGTTAGAACCTGTATGTCGGCATTTGGAGAGGCATATGATACTTTGTGAAAATGATTCATGGCTTGATGATGTGTTGTCTTATTCATATCCTAGACATGATCACTATATAAGTGTTATCCAACTTTGGATAGAGAAAAATGTAGCGACATGCACCAACCTTAGTGTGATGTTTGGTGTTTTCTTCCATCTTTAAGTGCTCACCTTACTTTTAAGCCATATAGTGCTATTATTTCTAGTCTATGCTTGTAGAATTCTTGATGTAGCCTTGTTTTGGTTTGTTTCCAAATTCAAAGGAAGTTCTCATATTGTTGATTATATGATACAATGGTTGCATTGTTTCTTTGATCTAACTCAACATCGCTTCTTCCCATTGTAGAGTAGGGTAGGGAGAAAAAGCTTGATGTTCATGAGGAATAGGTTTTATTTATATGTTCTGGTTGGCGTTTTGGGCTCAAACATTCATTTGTAGTGACCCTTGAGATTGAGTATATAGATGAGCATTCCCAAGTCCTTTGTAATAAATTGGAACCAAAGACATTTGTATTGTGTGGTGGGGATGTGAAGTTTTGGATCCATCTCGTCACAAATAGTCAACACTTTGATTCACCTTGTAGGTACAATAGAGATTTTGGAGTTCTCTTTCACCCCACTAGGGAGTGAAATTCTCATATGGAGCTAATTGTTACCCTTTGAAAACGCATGGTTGATTTTACGTTTCCATGGGCTTTCCTCTCCCACTAAGCATAAGATAAGACCCTTGAATTTCAATGGTAGTTGCAGGTTGTAAGCAAGACTACAAAGCTTACATTACCATTATTTCATCATTGACAAAGATCCTTATTCATAGGGAGAACCTGAGGCCCAAGACTGTGTTAATGATTGATAGGAATAGGAAGGGACCCCAGGATTGAAATGTCCTACTATATTATGGGTTTAGAGCATGACTTATGGCAAGGAAAAAGTCACATACAACCCAAAGAAAGAAACTCCCTACACATAGGGAGTCTAGACTATTAAAGATGGCAGTGGGAGAAAACACCTTATCATGGAGGATGCCTAGAGCATGACATGTGGCAAGGAAGGAGGCTAGGGGAAGAACATTTTTTCTTAGATTGATGCCATGTGGCAATGGATGCACTTATATAGTCAAAGGAAGTTCTTGATGAGGAGTGCTCCACTGTATGGTTAAAATAATGTATTTTGTTTCTTTAAAACATAAATCTACCCTCTAAAGGAAGGATGTCCTAGTCACAAGGGAATTTAAAGCAAGAAAGAGGAGAAATACACTTCAAACATAAAATTTACACTACAATTAAGTTATTGAGAGGTTTTTGAGTAGGAGGTGCTCCAAATGAAGAAATGTCAATTAATAAATATAACTTTGAGTTATTTTTAGGTAGGCCCTAACCTAAGGTAATAATAAAACATAACTTTAAGCTATGTTTAGGTCAGCCCTAACCTATTGCAAAAAATAAGTATAAGTAAAATATTGGAGAAATAATGGAATCATTATTGTTGGAGAGATCTTGAGAAGAGAGAAGGGGTGCATTGGGGTTTAGAGAAGCCATGGGAAGTGCACCCTAGAATCAAGAGCCTCCACATGTAATGTTGAAGATTGGTCAAATCCTAAGGGGCCTTATGGAGGAGAACCATAATTAGGTCATGTTTGAGGTAGAATATTATAAGAAGTAAAGAATATCATTTGCTACAGACATGGTTGGAAGTGTGGGAGTTCCCCTCAAAGTTTAGTTGAAGATATTTTGGGAGGGAAAATATAACGGAAACTTCAATGTGAGGTTCTTCATCTTTCTTTACTTTTCTTGAATTGATTTATCAATGGAAATTACTAATACAAATCTATTGGTATAATCTTTGACTTGAGGGAAAGTTTGTTCCAATAAGAAGAGATTAGTGTTGAGATGAAACTCTTTTTTTGTCTTACTATAACTATTGTGTTTATTGAATAATATTTATTAATGTGATGTCCTGATTAGGGCTATTCACTATATTTTGAAGTATGTCCTAGTTGTGATTGAAGGTTAAAGGTGGCATGCTCAATCCCTCTTTATCTTGTGCCAAAACCACACTTGAACAATGATGTATTGTTTGTTGTTATTTCAATATAGAAGGATTCCTATTTTTGGCTACTTCATTTATGGTTTCATAATATGTGGTTGTCTCTTAATTATTAATAGTTGCACATTGTTATTTCATTGACTTTCATTAGAGAAAGTCTAAGGTAAAAATTGAGGCTAAAAAAAATGTGCTATCAACATCCACTGTAAAAGAGCTAATATGATTCAAGATGATGATGTCAACCATAAGGATAAATAATTTCAGAAGGAAAGAAAAAAACCTTTTTTAAAATCTTATTTCCGACTTATCTCCTTATAGGTTTACTCAAATTTCAAATATAAGCACTAGTATTATCTCTTTTATAGGAAAGCTTGGGATTTTCAATCTATAGATAATCAAATTAAATCCAGTCCAAATGACAAAAGACTTATTTACAAGGTAGGAAGGACTATTATACAAAATACACTTTCAAGTAATTCTCCCATGAATCCTCTATCTACCAAAGGAAATTATGAAAGAAAATGTTTTATTATTTTTCTGAATGGTATGTAGAACCTTTGATTGCCAAAAAAACTATGAAGGAATTGGCAATACTCCCCCATATTTTGGGTTGCTTGGTTGGATCAGTGGCTCAAGATTCTTGGTCTAGATCAGAATGAAATAGAGAGAATTAGATTCCACTCAATAGATTTCTTAAGCATGATCTATATCTAGCTAATGGAAACTCCATTAGAATGTATTCTAGTGGAGTTTCCATGGTTAGAAATATGTCAGGATCATATCACATTTAATTCCACATTCAATGAATTCATACACTTGAAATTTAAGTAAATCTATGAAAATATAATTAAAAAATAATAATAAATTTTTTCTTTCCCTCCAAAACTATTTACCCTAAATGTTGACATCATCATCTTGAATCATATTGACTCTTTTAAAGTTGATGTTGATATCGTTTTTTTGTTTTGTTTTGGGGCTCCTTTTTTACCTAATTTTTTTTCTAATGAAAGTCAGTGAACTAACAACATGAAACCATGCCTAATTAAGAGACAACCGCATATGAAACCTAAGTGAACTAAATATATATATATATATATAAAGTCTTCTTATTATGCATCCAATGAGTACCCACATTGCATACTTTAATAGACTCACTGTGAATGCATTGGAAATACATAAAAAAAAAATGTTTTTCATATATTTTCAGTTTATCTCACGATGGGTTCATTAAAAGTATGCAGTGTGGACACTCATTGAATACACTTTCAATTTAACTAAACCTATAAGGAGATCAGTCGAAAACACAGTTTGTTGTTTTATTTATGTAATTTGAATTCACTTCCTCTTCAACAACTTCCATAGCAACGAATTTCATAGCATCTTCTTTTGATAATTATTTTTTCTTGTTTTTCTTGTTGAAGGTAAATTATGTCAACCAACCAACTATAACTCTACCCATTCACAACACCAGCACACATAAGTCAACCCAACAATGAAAGGGAATCGACTTGTAAGGTAAAATCGGTCAGGGAAGTGAATAGAGTTTCCCAAGCATTGAATAAAACGCATCGGGGGGTGTAAATTCGCCTAGGCAGTGGATAAACTACCCAGGGGGATGTAAATTTTCCCAAGCATTGGATAAAATGCTCAAGGGTACGTAAATCTACCTAGGCAAGCGTAGAATTGAACATATGGCTTCGTGGATGGGAAAAACACTCGGCAATCAACAAATGGTTGTAGATGGTCTGTGGGAAAAGGAAAAACGCCTAGCAATACCAATTCGAATGAAGGACTGAGACAAACCAACATTCTCTTAAACCAATGAACAAAACAAGGTTTCTAAACTGTGTTTACAAGACATACATTGTTGTATCTTTCATGAAAACATCCATATCCTAGAGTGCTCAAGCACACAATAAACTAATGAACCCACACTACAGCTACAACATTGAAACAATTACACACATTTCGAGATTTAATGGGAATTTTATTAAGCTTGGGAGATAAATAGAGAGGGTTGAGCTCTACACAAGCGTGTTATTTTTACTCATGAACAATTAAAAAAATTACAGATGGTTATGGCTCAGAGGCACCTTCATTCATCATGGATAATTTTCTTGACTCTTTCCTCCACCAATATTCAAGCAAGTTTCCCTCTTTGAGCTCTCATTTCTGCTACTGTCCCCCTAAGTGTTGAAATAATGTAACTGCGAAGAGCATTCTTATTATTATTAGATTAAATCCCCATTGTGGATTAATCATGTCATTATTATTATTATTGTTATTAGATTAATCCCCATTGTGGATTAATCATGTCAGTAATTGTATAAGGACCAAATCCCCTTTTGTGGATTGGTCATCGAACAATTATAAAGGGCAGAATAAGAAGTTGGCCCCAACAATTATTATGGAAGACCCAGAATTAGGACGAAATTAATTAAAGGTGGGTTTACCACCCATAGTGAGAGGTGACCACACTTACGATCAGATTTGCCTTGCCTCACGTGCCAGTTTGTATATATAGGAGGCGGTAGCCTCACTTCAACACACAACTCATACTTGCTCATTTCTCTTATGAGGAGCAAGTTGCAATTACAGAGAGAGGAGAAGAAGAGTAGAACATCTATTGGAGAGGACTATACGTATTGGTTTGAGTTATCTCTTGAACATTGTATAAGCTATTTATGATACAAGAAGTTTTTCTTTGGTTCTTCCCTAGAGGGTTTCTAGGATAAATGTTGTGTCTCTTGTGAATGTGTATTTCTGTTGATCTTGTTCTTATGATGCTCTTATCTATTGAAATGCAAGAACTATAATAATGGCATAAACATTAACATGGTATCGAGCCAACCTGAAGAAAGCACTATTTGCAAAGAAAAAACGTCGTTGTTACTGTACCCAAAAATTAGGGCTTTGAAAAAGTATCTCTTTTCAACTCCCTAACCTTCTAGAAAGTTATTGCCCTCCGGATCAATTTGGCACCTAGAAGCGCACCTTTTCGGTGGTACGGATCTTCTGCAAAGTGAAACCTAGTTTCACAAAGTGCAATGCAGAAAACGGTGCGAGAAGTACGAAGCACCGGTCCGGAAATCCGGATAGTTGTGAGGTAAAAATGGATTTTCGGATCGAGGGACGCGGGGCCTTTACTCTCCTCGACCAAACCACCCACGGGTAAGGTCAAAATTTGATTTTTGAGCATTTCAATTTTGGTTATTTTGTTGCCACAAGTACAAGATGTTTGCAAGCACAAAACTTATTGAGAAACTAGAAGGTGTAGACAACTTCCGTGCCTGGAAGTACCAGGATTGAGTCGATCCTTGCGGAGAATGACCTATCAATATTTATCAAAGAAGAATTGGAGGAACCTGAAGATGTCGTATAGAAATTGAAGCATCAGAAGGACTCAATCGAGGCTCAAAGAATCATTTGATTGATCAAGAGCACCTGATCCTGTATGTATCGTTCAAGAAAACTTCGAAAGAGATGTTTGATGCTCTAAACAAATCATATGAAGGAAAGAACATCAATGCGAAGATGAATCTAAGAACCTACAGTTGAAGAATACCAAGATGTAGAAAGGAGAAATGATTCAGAATATTCTCCCGAATCTCAGAAATAAAAAAACCGGTTAGAAAGCGTTAGGAGACACCCATGTGAAGACAAATTTATGTCACTTGACCTAAATGGTCTCTCAAGACCTTGGATACTTTCATCGATCGTTATGTGGCGAGGAAAGGAGAAACTACAGTTTAAAGGCCTATGGGAAGAATATTTAAGAAGAGACAAGGGGTAGCCAACCATGAAACACTACTAGCAAGGAACGATGATCAAGCCCCTAGCTACTCATACAAAGGGAGGAAGGAAGAAACCCTACTTCAAAAGGGAATCTCATAGAGAACATAACCATCAAACAATTCAACAACCAAGGAGAATCTCATTCAAGAAATTTTTCAGAAGAAAGGACAGCAAGGGGCGAGATATCTCATCTATATATGCTATCATTGTGATAAAGATGGGACACAAGGCGAACAATAATTGTCAGGTCAAAGAAAGAATAAAGAGGAAGCACAAAAGGCAACATGTGCTCACACATTGCCGAAGATGAAGAACCACCTATGAGATGATTAAGGACCATGTCTTGATCTCGGCTCGAGGATCACATTATCACTACGGAGGACACATGGCTCGATGATAGCTGATTGCATCAAAGCACCAATGGTGAAAAATACTCTCTCTTGTATTTGAGAAAGGAAGTTTTCTCAGTAACTCTTGGAGATGATTACCAATATCCCATCAAAGGGAGTGGGAGAATCAAAACAAGCTAGATGAAGAAAACTCAATAACAATGAAGGATGGACTCTAGCGGGCCTAAAGAATAACTTACTCTCCATAACTTTAGACAAGAAGGCTATGGTTTATTCATAGATGGAGAAGTTCTTATGTGGGCTAAAGGAGGAACCCTAAATGAAGCAATGCGTCATCGAAGTGAACAAATGGCCTATATAAGCTAAAAGTCCTTATTTGCCATGACCCATGCGATTGAAAACTCATGCGAACTTGGCATAGAGATTGGCCCACATCAACTACAAGGCACTACCATACATATGCAAAGTTGTCCAGGTCTTACGGAACTCAAGGGTGATCTGGGGAAGGCATATGCAATGGATGCACAAAGGAAGAACATCAAGAACCCATTTCCAAAGAGGGGCAAAAAGCGGAAAGAACGTGGAGCTCATTCATTCAGATGTGTTTGTCCCAATGCCATCATCCTCCCATTAGTGGGTATTTATATTATGTATCATTTCTTGATGATTATTCTCATAAGACTTATGGATATATTTCTTAAAATCTAAAGATGAAGTATTTAGTAAATTCAAAGAATTAAAAGCGGTAGAGAATCTTCAGAAAGAAGATTAAGATACTCAGGTCAAGATAATGGAGGAGAATATACCGCCGAAGGAGTTCATAAACTTACTGCTTGAGATGTGGGATAGGGAACTCACTACTCCTATAATCCTCAACAAAGCGGTGTAGCTGAAAGGAAGAGCGAACAATTATGGAGTTGTGAAGACTATGTTCCACGATCAAGATCTTCCTATGTGCTTATCAGGCGAGAGCGGCGGCAATGGCGGTTGTTTATGTCTGAATGATTATCCCATAGTGCGCCCGTTCAAGACCGAGGGAGAAATGTTCACGGAAGAAGGTAGAATTAAAGTCATCTCAAAATATTTGAAGTTTGTCCAGTGTTATTCCTTATCACAGAAAGAGAAAAGAAACAAGTTGGAACCCTTCAGGAAAGAAGGGAGTATTTGTTAGATTTTTTGAGGTCTCTAAGGCCTTCATATTTTATATACCATGTTACCATCATATTTATATCAGTAGGGATGTGACCTTGATGAAGAAGTAGCACTTAAGAAATCAAGAATATACCCGGCTTGAAGAGGTATATGAAGAGGAACACAGCAAATCGGGGACTACAAAATCCATAGAAGTTCCTAGAGGTACGCGAACACTGTGAAATTAAGTAACTTCCCGATGAGAGAGACCGAGATCATGATATACTTGAGTTCAAGAACCTCCTCAAATGACCTTCTCCCATAAAAAGCAAGCAGGCGAGGAAACATTCAAGATGGAGAGAAGTATGGTGTTCGAGGAAAGGAACCAGGGCGGTGAAAAGACCAAATCCATTCTCGAGTTACCCGGTTTTGATGTGCAATCTACTTGATGAAGAACTACATGCTTTGAAGAGGCCATTCAAAAGGAATGGGCAAATGCCATAATGAGAGGAATACCAATCCATAATAAAGAATGATGTATGGAAATAGTTCCCAAAACAAAAAATGGGATGTGGTATCATCAAAATGGCTCTTCAAAAATAAAACATATTTGCTGATGGAAGTATTAGAAATATAAAAGAAAGATTTGTCGCTCATGGATTTACTCTGGAAAGGAAGGCATCGACTATGAAGAGATGTTCATTTCTGTGACGGATACACTTCGATTAGAACCAGTATAGCTCTTGTTGCCAAGATGAAATGGAAACTGCACCGGATGGATGTAAAACCAACTTTCCTAAATGGTGTCATCGAGAAGAAGTGTATATAGAGAAGCAAGAGTTGAGATTGAAGGCGAGGGAAGTCTACGTTAACACATCGATTGAAGAAAGCCTTATCACAGTTGAAGAAGCTCGAGCTGGTATGGCCATTATAAAATGAGTTTCTTGTGAGAGCTTAGGCTTTACCAAGAGTACATGGAGACTCAAATCTCTACTTCAGATTATGGATAATGAACCCGTAATATTATTACTGTATGTGGATGACTTATTCTTCTTCCGGAGAAGAAAAGCTCATGGGTCAGATGTAAGCAGAGACTTCTTTGAGAATTTGAAATAGAAGACCTTGGTCTAATCATTACTTCTTAGGCCTTGAGGAATAGAGTCGAGGAAAGAATCTTCCTTAACCAAGGGAGGTACGATTGAGAAATCTTAAAGAGATTAGAGCGTAACTAGAATACAAATCCATAGATACTCAATGATAGAGCCCAATTTGAAATTTGTTAGTCGATGCGCCGTTAGATTTGATAGATGCCACCTTTATGCAGTCCGGATTATTGGATCATTGATATGCGACGAACACCGGACAGGACATGCATTTTTAGGTGGAACACCTTAGAGTCAGTTTCTGAAGTAGAGCCCAGATGTATTCCTTAGTAGAGCACAAAGCTTATGTGATAAGTATAAAGGGTACAATGGATTATGGTCTTAGCTATGATGGAATCATGAATTCATTGAGTGGTTATCGCGATCACGATTGGAAAGGCGTTACTTAGACGGAAAAAAGCACTTCGGATGTTATTTCAGTTTTGGGATTGACTATGATCACCATTATGGCGGAAGTAGGAAGCAATCCGATATTTCTCTCGGTACAATGGAGGCGAGAGTACATTGCATGTTACTGAATTCGCAGCTATATGGCTTCAAAGTTGTTGATAGGCCTATTTGATTTGGAGATGAAACAACCCGCGATTCTATTTGACAATCAAAGATGCATTAAAATGACGAGAGAATCATGTGTTCCACGAGCGGTCGAAACCATAGAGATAAGCTATCATTTTCATCCATTGACATGGCAATTACCCAGAGAGAGTGTTGAAGCTCCAGTATTACATTAGAATGGATATGAGCGGAGTTCGCGGCGTGTTGACTAAGCCTCTATCGTGTAAAAGTTTGAACACTTCGAGATAAGCTTGGTATAGTCGAAAACGACCTTCCTCAAAAGAGGGAGTGTATATATTCCCTTGCTTTTGACCTGTTAGAGCGTAAGAAAGATGGTCATTACCAGCGACCCTCGTTGTTAAGGCGTAAATAATGGCAGCTGCTCTTGATCCTTGCCGGCCTAGTTGTTACAGATGTAAAATAAGATGATGGAGTAACCCGACTTCATTGTTAGACGTAAAACATGATGCTATGTGATCCTTGACCTGCGTTGTTAGACATAAAAGCAAGATGAGTCATGCGCCGACCTTGTTCTTAGGCGTAAAGCATGGCGTCGTGTGATCCTGCCCGACCTCATTATTAGATGTAAAGCAAGATGAGTCATGCTTCGACCTAGCTATTATATGTAAAGCATGGCGTCGTTGATTCCTTGCCCGACCTAGTTGTTAGGCGTAAAACAAGATGATTCACCGCTTACGACCTTGTTGTTAGATGTAAAAGCGAGATGTTGATGTGTTCATTGCTTCTGACCTAGTTTTTAGATGTAAGGTGAGATGATGATATTACTTGGTTTTGACCTAGTTGTTAGGCGTAAAGCATGGCGTTGAAAAGCGATTCCTAAACACGACCTAGTTGTTGGGCGTAAAGCGAGATGATGATATTCAACGCCCGACCCTGGTTGTTAGGCGTAAGAAAGATGTGGTGACAACTGAGCTACCAAACAGCTGGCACGTGACAGTGAGCCAATGTGAAATGGCGATGTACTTGACCTAGTCTTTGTGATGAGATGTGTTTTACTGATACATGTTTGTTGCAGATGATGATAGAATTCTTTGAGAATGATAATGATGTCGATGAAGAAAACTTCCGATGTATCGTCAATATCATCTTGAAATATGCTAGCCAATGTTTCAAAGATGATGGCGATCTTGTCCTGATGTCACTGATGATGCAGATCTCTCTTGCCTGATGTTGATGAGAATACCCTTCTTGTTGAAGTGTTGAAATAATGTAGCTACATTCTTATTATTATTATTAGATTAAATCCCCATTGCGGATTAATCATGTCATTATTATTATTATTTGTTATTAGATTGAAATCCCCATTGTGGATTAATCATGTGATAATTGTATGGGACCAAATCCTTTCTTGGATTGGTCATGAAAAAATTATAAAGAGGCGAATAAAGAAATCGGCCCGGTTGTTATTATAGGCGGAAATTAATTAAAGGTGGGTTTTACCCACCCAGATTAAGAAAATTGACCTGCCCGGTAATTTGCCCTTTCCACGTGCCGGTTTGTATATATAGGGCTAGCGCCTCGCTAACACACAACTCACTTTACTCATTCTCTTATAGAGGCAAGTGCAATTACAGAAGGAGAAGAAAGAGTAAGCATCTCTTGGGGAGGACTATTTGTATTGGTTTGAGTTATCTCTTGAACATTGTATAAGCTATTTGTGATAAGGAATTTTTGCTGGGTTTTGTTAACTTCTCCTAGAGAGGGTTTCCGGGATAAATGTTACCTCTTGTGAATGTTTATTTCAGTGATCTTTTTCTTATGATGCTCTTATCTATTGAAATGCAAGGAGAACTATAATAATGGCATAAACATTAATGAGTTCTCATTGCATCTCCTATTGATGTCTTCACCACAACCCTCATTTTGTTTTAATAGGATACCTTTGGAAGGCCAACCATCCCACAATGGTTGGTTTCCCCTTCCAATTTTGCCAAAAGACAAAATAAAACAAACAAAACATTACAAAACTCATTGCAAATTTACAAAATATTTTATAGGAGCATCCAATTTGGATCAAGTCCCCCCCTGCGCTGAAAGAGAGCCTTCTTAAAGTGAAAGGAAGATTTATTGTGGTGAAAGTGGGTAACCTTCCAACGTGCCTCTAACATTTCACTTTGTTCAAAGACTTGAATATCTTTGAGTACAAGTCTAGTAGGTAACAAACCCCTCTAGGATAAAAAACCCTTTGGTCCATAGCTAAAGTTTTGAATGGCTAATCATTGATAAAGTGCTTGAAATGTTGGAAATAAAAGGGGAAAAGGAGAATGTTGTACAACTATTATTGTCATCATTCGATGTTAACATCCATTATAAGGAAAAAAACCATCAAAAGGCCTATCAAAGCAGCTAATGGAAAAAATAAAAACATAAATGGTTGAAATTTTTAAAATCAACAACATAAGAATAAGTCTCTAGTGTGAACACGTCCCTTCTCCCCTATAAATTGCACAATACAAACCTGTTAAGTCTCATACACAACAAGGAGATGGAAATATGAGAAGAAACACACCAACAATAAAATATTGATCCAAGGTAAACCATTGCACTCCATGAAGAATATTACCCTCTAAGAAATCAATGACCATTGATACTCCTCTTTTGAGTTCAGTCCCACCTTTGTACCGTGCCTTTGTACCAACTAATCAACTCTAAATTGTCTATCTAAACATAGAGTAATTGATTGTCAAGGATCTTATACATTGTATCTTTTTTAAAACAAAATTGTATTACCTTAAAAATTTGTCATAGCGATACATGTCATTACATAGTTCCAAAACTGCCACCTATTCTACCACATGCATGGAAACAAAAACAGGTGGCCTGCAAAACTTATAGACAAGCTAGTATACCAAAACCAGAGTCTTGCTAGTGCATAATTCAATGATGTATCATCTAAACTGAAACATGACAATGAAGAAGTTAAATGTTGGTGAACCGAATGACCATCATGGTGGAAGTGAAGATTGAGCGGGACCTATGGTTGAATGGCTCTTGGTGAGCTCATTTGACAAGGATTTGAGACAACATGTCGGGGAGACGTTGACTAAGGGCGCAAAGCGGGATTTTCAGGATTGGTCACCATCTCCCAGTAAATCTGAAACCAATTGCAAATGATCATCGGGAATCACGAGGTGGTAGACATGTGCTCAGATCTTGGATGATCGATTCTTCCTCAAACAAATCAAATGGAGTCTCCTCATCATCGGACAATAATCCAATTCTACTGGTGGAATGGTTAGTAGCTTGATGTTTGGAACTATCCTGTGGTGGAGTCATCCAACCATTATTGGAGGATTCCTCATCTATCACAACCACCCATGGTTATCAAGATGGACGTAGAGTTTCTTCAATCGGTCAGTGGTATCCTCCATCCAATTTGGAATAATTTCCTCCTCTACTGGACAACCACGGAAGTTATCTAGGAATTAGAAGATTTTTGGGTGTGGCTCCAAATTGTCGGGGAGAAGTCATTATCATTATAATTTGGATTTAGAGTGGGAGGGTTGACATGAATGGTGAAGGCTGGTTAGAAGGAGGAAGAGTGGGGAGGAGAAGCGAGCGTCGGTGTCGGGTTGAAGTTATGATAGGTCAACCACATTTGAGCTTTCACCTTTCGTGGCATGGTAAACAAAGAGACGGTTAGAAGAGGCTGTCACAAGCCCCAAAGGGAGGTGAAATCAATGGGAACAGGTTCGACAAATGGAAAGAAGTTTCCAGCAGGGGATGAAAATCAAGTGTAAATGCAAGAGATAAAATAGCCATGGTGGAATTAGCCCTTCAAGAAAATAATGGAATGTGGGAGATGTGCAAAGAGTTGATGCCTCGACTGCTTCATACCAACTCCTAGAGACATAGTGGCTGGGATAGCCATTAATTGTCCATGGTGGGTCTGTTGTATTATCTCCTCACATCTTGAATCTTAAATGATAGGATGGGGAGGCCGGTGGTGAGGGGCCTTAACTGTGTTTGTCACATGAGTGTTAGGTAGCACCGGATTGGTAGGTGTCAACCCATCCAGGGGATTATACATTGTATCCTAATAGACCTATTGAAATATCATTTTGTTGGATCAACATGACATACAAGAATTTATATGTATCTTGGAGTCTATTTACCCTTAACCATCACATTTAGATAATCAATTGAAATTAAAAATCAAAGTGTCACCATTAAAAGTGCATGATCCAAAAGATCAAGAAGCAAGTAACAAAGATACCTTACCTTATTGTCATTCTAATCATAAGATTCATCACATTAATCAACAAATTTTCTCAAAAATAATAAACCTTGGAAATATCAAACCTATCACAAAGATTCGAAGATTTTATTGTCTCATTTCTTCAACCCAAGATAATATCAAGGGTATATCTGCAAGTTGAAGCGGGATTAAGACTCGCCTTAAGAAACAAAAGAATCAACTCTGGAGTCTCTATCAGTGGCGATGACAAGCATGTCTTCAAGTCAGAGACATATTATGTTATGCCTAAATAATATCATGCTATTAATAAAATTAAATGATATAATGGTGGAGGTGCTTTGGTGAGATGGTTGGGACGTACTTCTTTCATGCTCCCCATCTGGGTTCAAATCTGATGAGATGGTTGGGACGTACTTCTTTCATGCTCCCCATCTGGGTTCAAATCCCAGATGAAACAGGGCCTGTTGTGATAAGGTTGGAAGAATAGACGCCCCCCTTGAGTGGGACCCCCCTTGTGGGTGTCTCTCTATCTCCGTCCTTGCTACGTCATAAGTATCCTGCTAGGCACTGGCTTGCAGGGTGTTTGCACTAGCCAAGGGTTTATAGTGGCAACCATCCGGACTAGTTACCAATTCCCCTAGATCCAAAAAACAAATTAATGACATAATATAATTCCTATACTATTATCAAAATTAATAATATAATATTATTATTATTAATTGAAATCGTGCATTCTTCAAATGCATCGTCACCTTATCAATTATTCCCAGCATATCTTTGTACATATTGTGAAAGCATATTTCATCTTGTGACTCCATAAGAAAGTAACTATACATTCAATTAGAGTACCTTTTTCTTTTAAAAAATGTGATTTCATTAATAAATGAAAAATTACATTCTCATATGAAAAGACACAAGTCTTAGAAGCCTTCATCAAAATCTCTAGGATCATAAAAACTAAGTAATTCCACTAGAATTACCCCTCCCTACAAGTCAAAGGCATCACCTTGCAAACCTCATTAAATCAGGCTATAGGTCCAAAATTTTCTCCTTAACAATCCCAAAGACAGTGTAAAATGAGAACAACCTGTGTGTGAGCTCACATGTGAGCACTATTTTTAAACAAAATACAGCATAAACCCTCTAAATGGATCTCAATAGATGTTCATAAAAACTACAAGAGCAGGGAAAAAATGACACCTAGCATGAGAAAATCGTGGAAATGAAGGATGTTCATAATTTGAGGGTTGTCCATGAATTTCAAAAATGTACCAATGATCTGCATCTAATGATAAATCAACGTTGAAAATCCCATTACCGAGCTCATTCCTTTCCCTGTAAACATGTTGAAAAAAAATTAAATTACATAAAACTCTAAAATTTTGAAATAGAACATAATATTATATTATAAAATTTAAACATGAAGATAAATCATAATACTAACTAACTAATCATAATGCCATCTATTATTCAATAAACATGGAGAACACTCTTACACCATCCACAACCAAACCCTATTTAAATTTCAAAATTCAGTTTGATAATCATAAAATTTAGTGGTTACACAATGGTCACAAAAAGAAACTAGCTAACAGTTCAAAATTGGTGGGAAAAAGAAGGAAAATGAAGGTAGGGAAAAACTACCTATGATGATTAAAAATGCATTGTTCATTGCATAAACAACACGAATTTCTTGAAAATAGATTGTTCACTGCATAAACAGCATGACTTGCATTGCATTCTCATTGCAAAGAGAAAGAAGCTATGCATTGCATGCTAGCATTCATGAGATCAAAAAATGCCTATGGTGATTGAGAATGGATTGTTCATTGTATAAACAATGCAGGACTTGCATTTCATTTTCATGGCGAAGAGAAACAAGCTATGCATTGCATGTTAGCCAACATAGCATTCCTCTTTCATTGTTGTTTCAACAGTGAAAAGGAAGGCCATGAAAAGTATGCCTAAAACGAGCATTTGTTCCCATATGTTTTGATTTAAATTTTTGTTATAAAATGATGTTTTAGGGATTCAGGTGATGTGGCACTAAAAATGATTAAAACATCTTACTTTGGCATTCATGTGGTTGGGAACACATAGGAGTTCATAACCCATTGGCATCTGGAGGTTCCCAACTACAGGGAACAATGGAAACACCTTTAAAAGTAGCTCAACCTGACCCCAAAAGTATATCAACCTGACCCCAAAACTCCTGACACTGAACCCCTCTAGCCCAATCAAAAACGTTTTGTTCTAGCTCCCAAGTTCACAGGAAAGGGGAAACACATTCTCCAACCCCCAAGAATGGTTCTCATGAAACTATGTAAAACAACGTAGTGTGTGCATACAAGTATGCATTATTGAAAAATGAATTGCACTGTAAATTTAAGAGAATAACATTATAAATGTTCCCCTATTGTGTGTATTGCAAAACATTCTTCAGCATTCTTCTAGTTGTTGTATGTATCACAAAACATTTTTTCTTGGAGCGAGTGTAATCCCCCATATGGAGGGGCGACATTGAAGAAACTATCCACATAAAGAATGAATTATATTAGCTACCTATAGCTAGGAAAAAATGTGATTAAACTATGAAATGACACAAGGACTAGACAGACCCAAGAATGCAATTATCAAAAAGTTAGCCCCAAGAAAAACCTCTAGGATGACCAACATTATGGCTCATACACTTTGCACCAGACTTAGTAATGCAATTGGAATACAACCCTGAAACAATGTTTTGCATTGATAACCGAAAGAGTGAAAACTCTTAAATGGGTTGTGTCCTAAAATTCAAATTGTTTGGCAAAGGCTGCTTATGGACTTTAAAAAATGTTGATTTTTCTATATGAGATAATATTGTATATGAGATTCTATGAGAGATACGTTATTACAATGGCAAATGTGTCAAATATATAGAGAAGCTAAAGGAACATACAGTGACTATCCATGAAAGGATGCGTCTCTAATAATTATAATAACTATTTATTATTATTATTATTATTATTATTATTATTAATTATTAATTATATTATTAATTACTAATCTGGGAGAATTTCTTCCCGATGTTTTACAAACATCAACACTCCCTCTCAACGAGGGAGACATTCTACACCTCAAGCACCTTGAGTCCATAAGACTGCGCTTGTGTTATTCTCCTCAGTCAAATCAACATGA
>SNQJ01S0090251.1:79825-90131 GCA_010110895.2 Picea sitchensis | reverse complement strand
ATTCACGCATTGATACATACTTGCTTCAGATGGGTTTTGAGAAGAGTGATGCTGATCCTAACCTCTATTACATCATTAGAGGTGAGGACACACTCATTCTCATTTTGTATGTGGATGACTTGTTCATCACAGGTGCAGAGAATCTCATAGTTGAGTGCAAGATGGGACTTGTGTCAGAGTTTGAGATGAGTGACATCGGTTTGATGCACTATTTTCTGGGTATGGAGGTATGGCAGGAGGAGGGTCACATCTTCCTTGGACAGGGGAAGTATGCTGCAGATATTTTGAGCAAGTTTCAGATGGAGGACTGCAGGCCTATGTCTACTCCCATGGTCATCAACTGGAAGAAGCTTAGCGCTTTAGATTCCCAGTTGGTGGATGCTACAGTTTATAGACAATTGATCGATTCACTGATGTATCTGGTCAACACTCGACCAGATATTTGTTTTGTTGTGAACACTCTCAGCCAACATATGGTAGAGTCGAGGAGTGTTCATTGGATTGGGGCAAAACATGTGTTGAGGTACATTGCAGGATCAGTTGATTATGGCCTGAACTATATCAGAGGTGATGGAGTCAGTTTGGTTGGCTACACAGACTCAGACTGGGCAGAATGTGCTACTGACAGGAAGAGCACCTCAAGGTGTTGTTTTTGGTTGGGGTTAAGACTTGTTTCCTGGTACGGCTGGAAACAAAAGTCAGTTGCTTTGAGTTACACCGAGGCAGAGTATATGGCGGCTAGTTGGGCCAATTGCGAGGTCATTTGGCTTCGTAAGATGTTGGTAGGATTATTTGGTCAGGAGTTGCCTCCGACCATCATTCACTGTGATAATCAAAGTTGTATCAAACTCTCTGAGAATCCAGTTTTCCATGACCGGTCGAAGCATACAGAGATCAGATACCACTTCATTAGAGATTGGGTTCAGAGAGGGGCAGTACAGTTACAGTATATACCGACTGGCGAGCAAATTGCATATATTCTCACCAAGGCCTTGCAAAGGGGAAAACATGTCTACTTCAGAGACAAGATGGGCTTGGTGAGAAACACTTTCCTTGATAAGAGGGAGTGCTGAGATTTATGTACCTTTGGAAGTGGTCCCCTTGTGGTTGTGAGTCTCTAACTACAAGAGGGAAATATTTGACCCTTTGTGCTTTACACTTTATGTCTAATTTCACTTTGACATTTTCCTAAGTCAAAAGGGTGAAATTTGTCACTTAAGTGAAAAGTGACTATTAATTCACTTTGTGGGTGAATTGAGGGACATAAAGAGAACTAAAGAAACTAAGCCCAAAGTGGGTTTTGAGTTGAGATTCTTTTTGGATGATCTCAACCTTTGATTAGAAATGGGATGGGATGATCTCATCCATCCATTTCTAGGTTTCCTTATGAATTCTATAAGAAGGGCGCATAGGGCAAAAGAAGGCTGATTCACATATTTGTTCACTTGGAGAGGAAGAGTTGAGCTATGGAGATGAGGATGGAAGCAGAGGATGAGGGTTTCAAGGGTGCCTCCTTCCATGGAGGGCTCTAGGAGGCTTTGGCTTCCATTATTTTATTGCGTGGATGCTTGCTTGGAGGAGGGCACACTATAGGAGGAGGGCGCACACCTAGCAGGGAGGACTTGCACTTGTCAGATTGCTTTGAGGAGGGTTTTGTTGGAGAGGCAACACACAAGGTCAGATTTATGTGGAGGGGTTTCTTCATCAGAGCTTCAAGCAACAAGGGAGCAAGCTTTTAGTGAGATTAAGCAACAAGGGAGAAGGGTGCACCATGCTTGGGCGCATCTGCCTTTTGGAACCTGTATAGTAGCTTGAGAGGGGTTGCCACTGTATTGGGTTCTTTTGTTCCATGTACTTGTCGTATCTCACATATTTTACTTCACATATATAGACTTATATTCCAAACTGGTTTTCCTCGGGGGGGGTTTTATCCAGGGTCACGTTGACAAAAAATACTTGTGTTCATTTTCATGTATGCTAGAGTTTAGAACAACATGATTTCAGCTGTAAATATCTAAGAGGTGTGTTACATATTTATGGTATGCATGTGCTAACCTACTGGTCACTGAAACTACATGCTAGAGCACCTTAAAAGGCTATGTAACCGTAACAGAACAACAATAGAGTTCCTGAACAGTTTGCTGTTATAAAACAACAACAAAGACAGTTGTGACAGAAGAAACTTAGAGCCAACTTGAGGTCAAATCAGACCTAGTTGGCAGCCTGTTAGGACCTTAGAAAATATTCAAATACACCCACATTTCACTTTATTATGTGGACAAAAGTGCTAGGGTTTACCTCATATAAAGAGGTTAGAGCTTGGATAATTTTTCATCATCACATTCCTCACACTTGTGTGGGGTAACACTATCTAAAAAGTTTGTTATTTCTCTCTCTTTGGCTCTTTTCACTCATGCGCTAGTCTTGCAGAAGGATCTTTGTGGAAGGTTTGCTATCTTGGATGGTAAGTTTCTTTAATTAGGGTTTTGATGGTCTTGCTACTTGGAAGAAGTAAGTAATTTTCTGCAATTTATTGTTTCTTTCTAATGCTAAAGGTGTTAAATTGCTATCTTGTTGCAAGTTTCTTTGTCTTGTTGAAACCCTAAGGAGGAGACATAAGTGCTTCTCTCCTTCATAAAGTCTTTATTGTCCAAGTTTGTGAAGCATTCTTTGCTAGGGTTAAAATCCTAAGGCCCAAAAGTGCTTGCACTTTAGGGTTTTAATCCTAGTCTTTGATCCTTGATCTAAGTGGAATAAAGAGAAGGGAAAAATGACACTTAGGCCCCAAGAGTGTTTTTGCACCCTAGGTACCTTTTTCTTTAAAGTCTAAAACCTAAGACCCAAGAGTGTTTGCACCTAAGGGTTTAGACCTAACTACTCTTTTTTCATCTAGTTCAAACTTCAAGCTAATGCATTTGTGACTCCATGAGCCCTAGAGGACAACAACACTAGTCTAGAGTTGTTCTTGTGGTTGAAATAACATTTAATTTTAATACTCTCTCTCTCTCTCAAACATCTTACTAACTTTCCTAACCCTAACTCTAGCAAACTATTACTATTTATTGCTGCTGTTGTAAAAGTTTGCTACAACCACTGAAAATTCCTTTAATTTGCTACATACACTCATTTACAAGTGGCTTAAAGCCTTAAACTACTTAGAAAACTCTTCTAGCAATTGACTAATGTTATACTTGTTGAAGGCTTAATTTTTGTTAGATTTTCATTAGATTTACCATAGCATTTTTATCTTCTTTTAACATTCAATAATCATATACTGAAATATATAAGCAACAGAGAAACAAGCACAAGAAGACACGAAGATTTATCTTGGGAAAACCCCAAACTCGGGGAAAAACCCAACCAACTTTTCTTAGAGAGAATATTCCAATACAACCATGAACAAGCTCTAATCACAAGAGCAAACCAACAATGAAGAACCCTGATAACAAATACTTATCTCTTCTTGTCAAACCCTAGCGAGGGTAGACAACTGATCAACACCATAGAACTGGCATCAAGATAGCACACCACAGAGATGGCACTAAGATAGKCACATCACTAGAACTGGCACCAAGATAGCACACCACAGAGTTGGCACCAAGAAAGGYGCATCACTAGAATTGACACCATAGAGCTAGCGCCACTGGTAACTGGTAACTGCAATTTCTACTGCAACTGCAACTGATAACTGGCACGAAGCAACTGAGCAAGACCACACAACCTTAGCACAAATCCTCCAAAGGTAACGCACAAGAGAAATCACCAAGAACCACCAAGAATATCCTTCCCCAAGTGGGGCGTGTTACCGTCCTTATACACACCTACAAATGTGGAGAAGTCTCCAACCCACTTGGTGTGTCCTTGGAGGCACAAGCCTAAGTCCAGACCCACTGTCACCTCGATCCAGACCTCTTCCATCTAGGCTCACTCCTAGGGAAGCCAAGGGGGGTAGACCCTATTTAACTATGTTAAGTTTTAATTAATGATCTAGGAGTTAATTTGGTTTTTGATTAGGGAGACCCAACCCAAAGACAAGCAAACAATGCAAATGCAATTCTTTTAATGACAGGCAAACCCTTTCTTCTACAACACAATAAAAAGACCAATGCCTAAATATATCCAAAGTCCACTTATAGAGATATGCAATTAAAGATATATCTACAACATGAAATAAAACATGAAATATCTGCACAATGAATTAAACAACGAAGTGACTATTAACTTTAGACAATTATTTCCAAATGAATAGAGAATACTTTCAACCCAAAAATAAAGATGCTTTAACACATGTAAATATCCACAATGAAAGAATTTGCTGAAAAGTAAATAGCTTGAAATAAAAGATTGCTTGGAAAGTAAAATCGCACAACTTGGAAAGTAAGATTGCTTTGAAAGTGAATAGCTAAACTTGAAATGCAATGTTGTGAATGTTGTGTTGGTTGATTTTAATAAGTTTTAGGTCTCTCTTGAGCTTAGGGGATTAGATGTGAATTGTTGTAGTCCTAAACTATGTGACTACCCGAAATCCCTATCCCTTCAACCAAAAGGAAGTGTTGGGCGCTCAAGAAGAAGAACAAACAAGGTTCTTCCCTAGCTCCACAGGTCAAATCCAGAATGCTTGGGTGCTCAACAAGAGGGACACATAGTGCCGTGAAACCGTCCCCGGCTTCAACCTCTTCTAGCCTCCCAAGTCACCCTATTTTGGTGGTTGAAACAATAAGTGGATTGAGTGCCAAATTAATCTAGCCACACGGTCCTTTTGCCCTTTCTTRGTTACCCAAGATCCACAACGTGGCAAGGGGAGGGAATACGGGGTAGAAGGCGGGGCACAAATTCAATTACTTTTCTATGAAATAAACTATACTAACCTTCACGATTTTGCAAGGTTGGCAAAGCCAAACACAATGCAAGGTGTGGGCAAAAATTAATAAACTTGAATGAAATAACTTGAAAAAGAATAACAACAATGACTAGCCACACAACTTTGCCTCAAGGACAAAGGTGGACAAAAATAGATAACTTAACAACCTCACAACAATGGCACAATGTGGAGGACAAACCTACTGATTTTGTGCCAAGGTGGGTGAAATAAAAATAACTAATGAAAGAATTATACTAGCCACAACCTTCTCTTTATGGGAGAAGTGGGGCAAACAATAATAACCGTGTAACAGGGAGTTTTTGGTAATGCAGGTTATATATATGTTTATGTTTATGCTTACTTTTTAATGTCCTTTGAGACATACCTAATCTATAGGACTTCTTCCTAGGATCAAAATTGAAAAGCGAATTTAATCAGAAATTTGATCTAGAATGTTGGATTTTCAAGATCTCGTTTCTGTGGTTGAACAGTGCAGTTACAGAATTTCCTAGTTCATTTGGTTTTTGTGGGATTGAATATCTCGGGGAGAGCTATAAATTATAACTGCAAATATTTTGTATTTTTTTCTAATGGATTCATAGGCTGGGTAGTCTAGAAGGAAGTGTTTTTTTCCTCTATGGCTTGAGTTATACAAACTGTATAGGTTCTTTCTTCCCAAGGGGCTTTGGGTTGTGTCAGACCACCATCCTACTTTGCTATGGAATTTGTGCGAGTTTGTCCTAATTTTTGCAACGTTCTTCTTTTTCCAGCTTTTCACTTCTGCTAGGTAGTTCTGGATTTCTAGCTTAAGTGTTGATTGTCTCTTTCTAGTGAAGATTTTATTGCATTTTATATTGTCAAGGTTCCAGAATTTCCCTTCAAGTATGATAAGGAAAATTAGCAATGAATGAGATGAGATAGGATTGCATGTGTTCATGGAACTTTAAAGTGGGCATGTGTTCCTTTCTGTGAAACCATCAGCATATATATCTTGATGGGGTGTATGTTAAGTGTTGAAGCCTTAAAAAGCTTGAGCCAGAACACCTTTGGGGAGATATCCGATTATACCCAGCATGTGACCGTATAGGCAAGTCCATTATCCAGTGGATTTCTTCATTTGTTCTCTGATAAATGATTTAGCATGTTACATGCCTGGTTTCATTGCAGTTTTCTTTTAACCTTCTTGATTATATCTATTCCTGGCATGGGTGTACGCAACAAAGTTATAGTCGAGTCTGAACAAGATTGTATAGAATATGAATAATCTGGACTTTGGTGTTTCTACCATGGCTTTGTCTAGATCTAGAAAGTCCAGGCTTCAGGTAGAAATGTCTCATACATAACACTCCACAACAACCTCCTATATCATCCTAATGTGGGTTTCCACTAAGTAAATTCATCTTGTGTTTTTTCTAGACCTCTACTTGCAATCATAGTTGCTTCCTAGATACCTTTTAAGCAAAGGTGATTAACAAGTGCAATCCTCCGCCTATGTTAAATAAGAACAATAAAGTCTTCAAACTATTTGTGGTCTATATCATGCCTCCACGTCAATCCTTGCTGTAAAGGACCTTGATGAGTGATCACATTTTCTCTTTTTAAATACTGATAACCAAATTTCATTTGGCAGCCTTAATTTCTATAGATATTCGGAGAACGCCTTACATGGGGACTTGTTCTTTGTTCACAAGACAAATGATACTCCTTTTGTGTTCTTAGCTTTCTTGTTTTTACCATTGTCAAGCTCTTTATAGAAAGTCTCTCTCTTGGATTTCATGTTAATTTTAAAACTCACATTTCAGATCACAGTAGTTGTGGCTGCTGAGGGTGAGCACAAGATACCAGTCATCAACAGTAGTGCAGACCTTAAGGAAGCTCTGAAGAAATTGGGTTCTATCCCATCACATCAAACATTGGTACTACTTTTGAATAAATTTTTTACAAAGGGATTTACAAAAGTTAATCATGAATTATCTTCTGTTGTATCTGGGAATTGTGTTTCTATTGGTATTGAATAATTAATTAGTTCATAGCTTAATGTTTTAAACTGTTTGGCTGGATGTTTAATGCAGGCAGTAGAAGTACTATGGACCCCCCAAAATGAAAATGATACACTAAGTGAACGGGATTTATTGCAAGATTACCCACTTTTACGACCCCTATGAGTGAATGATCTCTCTGTACCATTATGTTTTAAATTCATTCTAGAATTTAACTCCTTGGACAGTAGGAATAGCTGACCAGTCGGAGAGATTGTTGATAGTTTCTGTTAAATGGTCTACATGATCATGCACCATGGTTGTGTAGCTCAAGTGTATAATTGTATATTTATGTTCTTCAATATGCTTATAAAAGCATGTACTATAATGTTTGCTATTTATTTCTTCTCAAATCCAATATTTTGGGAAATCGTGTGACAAACAAAAGTGATGGAAGCAAGAGAAGGCAAAGGTCCAATACATAATTCTAAGAGGTACATAGCAACAAAATTACTTTCTTTGTAAGGAAAATCACTTGCATCAATCTTTTGGTAGTTTCAGTGCATTTACGTCATGCTCTTAATTAAAGAGAATACCAAAATAGTAATTTTTTACAAAGAACCTTCACTCGTTCTCTCTTACTATGCATGTCGAAGTTGGCAAATTTATGACATTTGTATCTTCATAAATTAATAGGAATCTTTTTGTATTGAAGAGAATTCCTCAGTGAACTAGGAAATGTTAAAGAACAAAGAATGGCACATGCTTGAGACCTTATTCTTATGTTGAAAAGCTCTTCTGGATGAACGACTCAATTAGGCCACAGTGTCAGAGTCTGACTTGGACTTGGAGAAAATTCAGGAGCAGAAATTGTTCAAAATGAGGATTTTTCTTTTTCTTTTTGGCATTTTTATTTGACATCTGTGAGTTGTTCCATCTGCCCTCGAGTTGGACTCACCAGGCAGCGAATAATCTCTGAGTTTTTCTCATTGACAACAAGTCTGATTCAGGATTAATTTAACTCGACTCGGTGGCAGGGCCAAGCTGAGTTTGACTCTAGAGTACTTGGAAGACTTGACATATTTTTAAAATTGTTGGTACAATGCTCTGAAAGTATCAATCAAGGTTAACCCTAAAATGGTCATTACAATGAGTTATGTAGTTAGGTACATGTAATAAGAAAAATGATGTATTATGAGGGTTATGTAATAATTACTAGGCATAAGGTAATTGGTCCACATATACATGTCATTACGGTACACCTCTGTTACTTGCATCATGTGTCATGTATGTTAGTGAGCTAGCTCTGCTCAGGGAAGGTCTGAAAGGTCAACCTTGAACTCTGCTCACGTCAGGTCATGAAAGGTCAACCCCAAGCTCTTCTTAGGTAAGGTCGTCTTTGATCTGTTAACATGGGACTTAAATCCCACATGTTTTACCAATAAGGATCTTCTGCGGAAATGAAAATTGTTGTCTGCAATCCCTGATCAGAATTGATTACAGGGCCCATTTACTCACACCAAATCAATTGAATGAAAGCTCTATTCTAGGAATTAAGTAGATGGCTCTGTTCTCGGAATTGACTCCAAGGCTTCTGTCTTCGGTGTAATCTGCACATGAAACAACCAGCGGACAATGCAATAATAATCAGGACTCTGAACTCAATTCCATCTGTGCATGAATGGCTGTAGCTTAAGAGTGCTACGCTAGTCCAGTTGACCAAGTATGCATAGACAGCAAAACAAAAGTATAACCACTGTCATACAAAACATGCTTTGGGCAATGTGCAAACATTTATATCAATCCACCAATCCGAGAACTGTCAACGCTGTCTTCAATGGCCTCATGACCGGAAGACAAGGCAATGGATATATAAACATTTGCTTATTCTAGAATCTAAACTGTGGCTTTCCAATCTCCAGGACTGCCTATTCAGAAGATTTAGTCCAGCATCATTTCACTACACTCCAACACAAAGGAATATAGATAAACCACTCCAGCACTAATACATACAGAAATGCTCATGCTCTTCTCAATGTCTACGTTTCCAACATGAATACACATATATCTCTACCCCAATTCAGACTAGCTGTTTTTATGATAATGCTACAGCTATCAAAGGTGAACTACTCATCCACTTCACCAAGGGAAAAATACATTCCAATAGTATCAAAGGAAAAACATTTCAATTTCCAACCATTGTCATTCCAACAGTAGAAGGAACATATTGCTCCCACAGTAAGAATGATCAAACTAACGGCAGATACAATAGATCACTCTTGTATCAAAGGAGAAAGAGATAGCACGATTCCATAGCCATATTATCATTATGTGGGGGTAGCTACAGATTTACATTGGTTGTAAAATCTGTTGTTAGAAAGGATTCTGTTGGAAGGCCTGAGACATATAACCCAACATGGAATGTGTATGGCTCTGTCAAATGCCCATGGCCTGCGCAGGGTGATAACTTAACTCTCAGGATATACCCTCTGTTTCCAAGTTAATTTACCACAGGATGCCAAGCAAATGAACAACTGAGGCTGATTCTTGCAATGAAGGCATCAATGAAATGGAGGGAAACATGGGAGCTAAAAAGATTATGAAATTACATCCTGTGCAGTTCATAAAATAAAGCCCAACAGTCTGGGAGGAATGAGAGAATGACTAAATACAAGGAGCCACAAATAGCAATTGAGCTGCAGAAGTCAACTATGGAAACAACGCTTTTAGTTTTATCCTAGCTGTTGATTTCATTCAAGCAATTGGATGGTAGGTCCGAGTTCTCTAGTTATTGGATTTCATTGATGTTATATATAACCACAAATTGCTGTTTGTGTGTGTACAGTAGCGTAAGAGGATGCTGTCCCAAACAATACATGAAGATTGGGTATTCAAGTCGAGGACAATTCGATCTCAAGCCACTGCTTATTGCTCATCCCTCAGAACAGAGAACACAAATCGATTAAATTCCAGGTGGCCAACAATTTGTGTGGATGCAAGTTGTTAGTGTTGATGTTTTGGTAGCTACAGGAGGTATTAACCTCCACGTGTAACCTTTGACTTAGAATAGAATATTCCGGAAGCAAGCGAACCATTAAATAGATGTATGGAAACCCTAGAAGACAAGTCGGCATAGCAGAATAATAATATTAGATTATTATCTTCCAGAAATACAAGTCGGCTCCACAGGAAAAAGATAAACAGATAATATAGTTACCAAAAAGTCAGGTCGGCCCAGCCAGAAAAGTCACTGGACAAATTAATATAAATACAGGACGTTTTAGCTCATTTGGAGAGCCAGAAAGTGCACAAGTCTTGTGGAGAGCTGCAGTTGCAGCTGCAAGGAGGAATAAGGGCGTATGGTCATCTCTTCAGTCTTGGTCTCTTTATAGCACTATCTTGGTCATAGTTGCCAGGAGCGGGAGCGTTTTAGAGAACGGGAGCATCGGGAGCGTCATTTTCCAAA
>SNQJ01S0090251.1:64561-79815 GCA_010110895.2 Picea sitchensis | reverse complement strand
TCGACGTAATTTTGCATGATGTGATGCTCAAAGATAGGAAGTCTCTAGGAGAAATACATCTCAAGGACAAGATCATACTAGATAGTCAAGATTAAGAGGGAGGACCCTATATCCCTTACTATGATCGATTCATTGTCATATGTTTTATTTATGATGTGACTTAGTTTTCTTTTAAGCAGTAGGCTCATGTTTGGCATGTGATGCTATAAGTATGTAGCCTATAGCACTGCACAATATCTCATGATGGAGCCTGTCTAGGATGAAACCTCTTTACTAACATTGCACGCTCCTTATAGTATGTTTTGGTAGAGATGGAAGGCATCTAGATAGTTGCCACATGTATTAGTATGTGGATGAGTGCCGAGTAGAAGTGTGGTCAAAGATAATAAAACCTTATGTGTGGTTGCATGACTATAAGTACTATGTCATCATACTTAAGAAATTGTTATGCCTTGATTAATTTCATGATTATGGAATGTTGCTGACTATTGGACTGAATTTGACTTGTAGGTTAGACCTACAAGAAGAGGATGACGAGACTTGTTTTGGACGATAAGTGATGAAATCAACAGATTGAAGATCCAGTTGATATTCAATGCTTGAGAGGGAGACGGATGGTCAGTTCCAGAGGGAGACAGATGGTCAGTTCCAGAGGGAGATGACTACTACAGTAAGGAGCAGGAGGCTTCGTTGGATACAAGGAGTCATGTGAGGTGCTCAATACGACTGAAGATGAGTATGTGGCTGCATGTGCAGTAGTTTGGCTTCAGAAGCTGTTGTTTGGGTTATTTGGTCTCGTATTGGAGGCGAGTTGCATTTGGTGTGACAACCATAGTTGCATGAAGTTTTCAGAGAACCCGATGTTCCATGACAGGTCGAAGCATATCGAGATCAGATACTACTATATCGGGGATATGGTACAAAAGGGAGCAGTTAGGCTCCAGTCCGTGACCTTCGAGGATCAGGTTGTAGACGTGTTCACCAAGCCGTTGTCGAGGACGAAGTTCAAGTACTTTAGGGACAAGAGGGAGTTTTCTCATCCAACATGTAAAAGGGATGGCACCGAGAACAAATGGAAAAATCTCATCTAGCATGAAAAGGGGTTGGCACTGAGAACAAATGTAAAATCTCATCCAACATGAAAAAAGGTTGGCACTAAGTCTAGTGGATCTCATCCAGCATGAAAAAGGGCTGGCACTGAGACAAGTGGATCTCATCCATCATGAAAAAGGGTTGGCACTGAGACTGAGGGTGCACATGATCAAGTACTCATCCATTGCAGTGTAGTGGATGTCCTGGGGACATGTTGTAGCTATTGAGAGCTACCCACAGACCTTGGATGCATGGGGTGAAGTCATGTTGCACTATGGATATCCTGTGTGGATATGGTAATGCTACCGGTAGACTGGTCCGCAAGACAATGTGAGTCTTGCCCATGCCATGTGAGATGGATGGATGTGTTTGATGTTGAATTTTTTAATGATTGCTCAAGCACATGTAGTTTCTTTTCAATTTAGCATGAACTTGAACCATAAACAATGAAGCAACACAATAGCTGTAGTAACCAAGATCACAAGAAGAATAACCATGCACAAGACACAAGAAGTTATCCTGGGAAAACCCTTTTCAACCAAGGGAAAAACCCAACAACCCTTTACTATATTGCCAAGAGAAGAACCTTCACACCATAAACCCTAGCGCACACAAGAGGGTGCTTTATGACCAAGAAAGCTAGTGCAAGAGAGAAGTGCGCACCAAATTACAGCTCTCCAAGTATGAGTTGAGTGAATGAGATCTGATCCACAATGGGGATGTATCTCTCTTATAAATACATGACCTAACTCATTAAATAGATGTGTCTGTTGGCACAATAGGGCCAACTTGTACAACTCAATAATATAATTAATCTTTTACACAATATTAATTATCTTTACACAGTAGAGCCGACTTGTACCCTTCACAATACAAATTAGGGTTTTTCAATAGTCTTACTCTTTGACAATATAGCAAGGGGTCTCACATACATCCTCTAGTGCTTTGCTACTAGGGACAAGTCCACATGTGCTCAACCACAAGGGACGCCACTCTCAACAGATCAACTCAACTAAATCCATAGGAGTACGAACCGGAGAGCCATCTCAAATCAACTCAACTAAGTCCATAGGAGTATGACAGGAGACCATCTCAAGTCATCTCAACTCAGTCTAGAGGAGCACAATAAGAGACCAACACAAGTCATCTCAACTCAGTCCAGAGGAGTACGACTCACCTATCACATAAGCATTCTCACAGATCATCTCAACTCAGTCTAGANCTTTGACAATATAGCAAGGGGTCTCACACACATCCTCTAGTGCTTTTCTACTAGGGACAAGTCCACACGTGCTCAACCACAAGGGACGCCACTCTCAACAGATCAACTCAACTAAATCCATAGGAGTACGAACCGGAGAGCCATCTCAAATCAACTCAACTAAGTCCATAGGAGTACGACAGGAGACCATCTCAAGTCATCTCAACTCAGTCTAGAGGAGCACAATAAGAGACCAACACAAGTCATCTCAACTCAGTCCAGAGGAGTACGACTCACCTATCACATAAGCATTCTCACAGATCATCTCAACTCAGTCTAGAGGAGTATGATCTGGAGAATGTCTCATGAAGTTGCAATCATCAACACTCCCTCTCAGCGAGGGAGGAATTCTCCACCAGGCCAAGTCTCTCATGGAAGTACTCGAAATTTGTCCCGACAAGCGAGTTGGTGAAGACATCTGCAACTTGCTCGTGTGTAGAAAGGTACTGCACGTGTAATATTTGATGTAATGGTATTTGATCTCGATGTGTTTCGATTTATCGTGAAACACGGGATTCTCTGAGAGCTTCACACAACTCTGGTTATCACAATGGATAATGGTGGAATCCATCTCATGTCCAAATAAATCTGCAAGGAGCTTGCAAAGCCACATTGCTTCACGGATTGCCATACATAATGCAATGTACTCTGCTTCTGCGATACTCAAAGCCACAAAAGTTTGTTTCATGCTGCACCAAGAAACCATGGTAGATCCCAAAGTAAAACAACAACCGAAGGTACTCTTTTGGTCCACTTCGTTCCCTGCAACCTGCATCGACATATCCCTGCAATCTCATGTCTACACTAGAGGCATATCTCAGTCCATAACCAACTGTGCCTTGTAAATATCTCAACACATGCTTCGCTGCTATCCAGTGTGTTTGTCTCGGCTCACTCATAAATTGACTAAGTACACTCACTACATAGCATATATCAGGTTTGGTGTTAACCAGATACATCAATGATCCAATCAACTGTCTATAAAGATGTGGATCAATCTCGCCTGAATCGTAATAAGTCTCACTCAGTTTCTTCGGATTCATCACCATCAGTGTAGGCATGGGCTTGCAGTCTGTCATCCCAAATTTCTTCAATATCTCCACTGTGTATTTCCCCTGACTCAAGAGAATCTCATCAGTCCTTTGCCACACTTCTAGTCCCAAGAAGTGCATCATACCAAGGTCCTTCATCTCGAATTTAGAAGCCAATGCACGCTTACATTTAACAATAAGGCTTTCTGAACAGGTGATGAATAAGTCATCAACATATAGGACCAAAATCATGCACTCATCATAAACGATGTTGTAGTATAGGTTGGGATCAACAACACTCTTGCTGAAGCCCAAACTCATCAAGTATCCATCAATCTTCGCATACCATGCATGCAATGCCTGCTTTAGTCCATACATGGATTTCTTCAACCTACACACATGGGACTCCTCATGTATCACAAATCCATCTGGCTGCTCGATGTAAACTTCTTCCTCAATCTCTCCATTGAGAAAGGTTGTCTTCACATCCATCTGATGTAGTCTCCAACCCATGGATGCAACAAGGGAAATAATCGTACGGATGGAAGTGTATCAAGCAACAAGAGCAAATGTCTCCTGGTAATCTATTCCCTCCACTTGAGAGAATCCTCTAGCCACAAATCTTGTTTTGTACGTCTTGACACTTCCATCAACTGGATGTTTGATCTTATAGATCCACTTGGAAGTCACTACAGACTTCCCTTTCGGTCTCAGAACAATATCCCACACATCATTCTTCATGATGGACTGATACTCTTCAGTCATGGCATCTTGCCAAACCTGCTGACTTGCTGCTTCTCCATGACAAGAAGGCTCAATATCAGTGATGTGGCTCATAGCTGAAACATAGCTCGAAAATGTCTGTGGTCTCTTGCTCTCTCGGAATGTACCACGAGGAGTTACATGTCCCTCTGCCTCCTGTAGAGTCCGTCGAGCCCATGCAGGCCTCTTCTGGCCTACTGCAATGTCTCTAGGAACATCAACTGGAGCTACGAGATCCACTGGGTCAACTGGATCAATAACTGTCTCCCTCTGAACTGTTGAAGGGGGAGAAGGTACCGTCTCTTCTTTCTTCTCGTTGTCAATCTCCACATGAGATTCTCTAGATCTTTGGAAGGCTATCTCTCCTCAAAGATGACATCTCTGCTAACCTCGATTTATCTCTAACCAATGATGTATATCCAGTATGCCTTCAAAGATTCACTGTATCCCACAAATGTACCCTTTCTGCCGGAAGGGTCTAGCTTGGTCCTCTTTTCCTTGGGTACATGAATGTATACTGGACACCCAAATATCCTGAAGTGTCCAACCTCAAGCTTCACTCCGCTGAAGGCTTCTTTGAGAGTCATGTTCTTTAGAATCTTATGAGGACTCATGTTCTGAACGTACACAATTTTCATGGATGCCTATGCCCTTTGCAAGATATCATAAAGAAACCTTTTGTCCACAAGTTCTGCTAGCTCTACTTTCTTCTCAAATAGTTTGACTCCCTTTGAGTCAAGTGACTCCCTCTGAAGTCTGAAGGATAAACATTTGTTCTGGAGGAAATTGTGACATCATCCTTTTCCTGTGTTGCTATCCTGGAGATATCCCATGCCTTCTCAGGTCTAACTCATCAAATAGATGTGTCTGTTGGCACAATAGGGCCAACTTGTACAACTCAATAATATAATTAATCTTTTACACAATATTAATTATCTTTACACAGTAGATACGACTTGTACCCTTCACAATACAAATTAGGGTTTTACAATAGTCTTACTCTTTGACAATATAGCAAGGGGTCTCACACACATCCTCTAGTGCTCTACCACTAGGGAGAAGTCCACATGTTCTCAACGACAAGGAACAAGTCCACATGTGCTCAACCACAAGGGACGTCACTCTCAACAGATCAACTCAACTAAATCCATAGGATTATGAACTTGAGAGCCATCTCAAGTCAACTCAACTAAGTCCATATGAGTACGACATGAGACCATCTCAAGTCATCTCAACTCAGTCCAGAGGAGCAAGACAAGAGACCAACACAAGTCATCTCAACTCATTCCATAGGAGTACGACTCACCTATCACATATGTGTTCTCACAGATCATCTCAACTCAGTCCAGAGGAGTACAATCTGGAGAATGTCTCATGAAGCTGCAATCATTAACATTTGAGACCACTACATGAAGAACATCTTAGTTAATACCTCCCTAGATAAGAGGGAGTGTTGATGTTTTGGTAGCTACGGGAGGAATTAACCTCCACGTGTAACCTTTGACTTAGAATAGATTATTCTGGAAGCAAGCAAACCATTAAACAGATGTGTGGAAACCCTATAAGACAAGTCATCCTAGTAGAATAATAATATTAGATTATTATCTTCCAGAAATACAAGTCGACTCCACAAGAAAAACATAAACATAAAATATAATTACTAGAAATTCAAGTCGGCCCAACAAAAAAATTCACTAGATAGATTAATATAAATACAGGACATTTAAGCTCATTTGGAGAGCCAGAAAGTGCACAAGTCTTGTGGAGAGTTGTAGTTGCAGTTGCAACTGCATCTGCAAAGAGGAATAAGGGCGTATGGTCATCTCTTGGGTCTTGGTCTCTCTATAGCACTATCTTTGTGATTCTCTTGGTGGTTCTTGGTGAAACTCTTGGTGATATTCTTGGTGATACTCTTGGTGATATTCTTATGGCACAAGTCTGGGAGAGTAATGCAACTGCATCTGTTGTAGTTGTATATGGTACTTGTTCTGTGGATATGGAGATTCTCTCTCTTGTGCACTACCCTTGGAGAAGGAACACTCTACTTGTCTTGAGTTGTTGCTGCAGTTAGCAACTACGGTTTATTTGTTGGTTCTAGAGTAGGCTTTCTGAAATTATTGTAAGTAAAGGTTAGGATGCTCGGGGGTGGCCTTGTGCCTATGGTTGGGTGACAATGATGACATTGTCTATGGTTAAACGAGCATACCAAAATTTTAACAGTTAGAACAACAACCAAATTCTCATTGACTAGAGATTGTCATTGAGTTAGCCACAAAGGGCAGTGATTGTGTTTTATTGTGTATAATTGATCATATTTCACACAATGAAAAGAGACCGGGGTTTGACTCTGAACTATGCACCCATACAAAATGAAATCCACAACAATAGTCAAAACAATTAATCACAATGGAAAATACAAATTTTATCCTAGAAACCCAAATGGGAAAACCGATTTCGAATGGTTGCTCAGTCTTTATTTTCGACGATTGTAAGGTTACAATGTAGGCTCATCGTTGTTTGGGCCATTCAACAATTTACATAGCTAGTGCTCTTCTACATTCTCTCCTCTTGGCCAAAATACCCTTTTTGAGTCGATCTACAAGAAGATATAGGTAGTGTTGGGGTAAAGGGAAGGCCAAGCATCATTGTCCCTTCATTTTCCATTCCCCAAATTTCTTCTCTCTTATTTCTTTTTTTTTCTCATTCATTTTTTTTCTTTCTTTTCTTTTAGTTAATTTTTTTAATGCTTGTATTGCCATTTTTTTTCAACCCTCAATTTCGTCGATTGCTTCTATGTACTGAATCTTATCTTGCTTGTCTTTGTTGTGGATTTATTTAAGATCACACCTCCCCATTGAGAAGATTTCAGTCTCCAAAAGATTCTCAGGAAACCACTCTCTGGTTCTATGTGCATTTGCTTCTTTGGAACATGGCTCTCAACTTTATCTCTTGGCTATAGCTTTGACTCCAGGCTTTAGCTTTGACTCCAGGCTTTAGCTCTGGTTTTGGCCACAACTCCATATTTGGGTTATGGTTCCACTTGTTCTAGTAGTGAAAAAGTTTTCTCATTGATTCTTTGTTGTGCACCATACTCAACACTCTCAACAATAGGCTAAGTTCATCAATCAAAATCCATTCCCATCTTTGGCATGCAAGTCTCTTTCATTCTCAGACTTGGAGATTATCTATCTTGGCAGCCGATGGAAGCCAAGTTTGATTCTAGTCTTTGTTTGTTCATCACTGAATGTATGCAACACTCATTCAATAGTGAGATCCCAACAATCAATATGCTATCATGCAACAAATAAACAAAGGGAAGTGTGGACTACCTTCTTCTACTGCAATCCATTACTATCCAACATGAGAACTCTTATAACAAGATTTGTACTTGTGCAAAGCCCTTCACAAGATGCCAATCTTGTACAATTAGAGGTAATTGTCACTATCACCTAGACAAATACTTCCCTTGTTTTAGTGTATGGTGAAGATCCAACACAAGAGAGGCTTCCCTTATGACCTCAAGGGATCCTATAGCAAGCTAGAGGCAAGTCTACAACCCCCTATCTTGGCCACTCAATGAGATAGGCTAGGTCTAGGAGAGTAGAAAGGTTGGGATTAGTTATACAAGGTAATTGGTTGATGTGTGTGAACCAAGAAGTATTCCAATGCATATAATAGTCAATTATCAAGGAAGATCAACTACCAATCACCTTTAGATGCTAGCTATCAAGAAAAACTGATTGTTGTTGTAAAATGGCAGCAATAAACAAGTGTATATCAGTAAAGTGTATTTTGCAACAACAATAAGAAATTATCCCAGAAAAAATAGCAATTATATCTTAGAATTAAGCCTTCAATGAGTAGATCGATATCCAATCATAAAACAATATTTCTAAGCTAATTTTACCCCAATATTACATAAGTCATAAACAATTAGTCAAGTCCTAATAGCTGTAGCAACCCTTTTATAAAAACAACAATAAATATACTTAGTTTTCCAAATGTTGAGTTAGTATTAGTATGAGAGTAAGGTTAGAGACCTAGTTATCAAATTGCTTTGAGAGAGTGAGCTGTTTGATATTTTGTATCACTTTGCAAGCTCAAGACTAGTGCTGTTTCACTTCTTGGGGAAAATGGAGTCATGAACAACTTGAAGATCAAGTTAGAAGATAAGGAAAAGGTGAGGGAGAAAAACCCTAGGACTATTCCCTCATAGGCCTAGGATGTCTCCTCTTCGAGTCATCTAACTTTAGATAAACAAGAAAAACTAGGTTTTAAACCCTATGGGGATAGCCTCTCCTAACCCATAGAACTAAATGTTGATGTTTTTTTAGCTTCAGGAGGTATTCCCACAAGTGGCCTTGGTGTCGAGCATGTGGGAATCTTCGTTGGCACCACATTGAACTGTTTGTTTGGTAAAAACCCCCTTGGATTGGAGCTTGGGGCTTCATGCAATGCCCCTTTCTAAATGACTACACGGAGGATGACGAGTTATTTTATACACTCTACCCATAAGCTATAACAAGTTGGAAAGGGGAGACTATGAATATTAATTGATGTCACTATCTTATTAAAGCTAAATCCTAAAGTGACATTAGTTAATTAAAATAAGGTTATAAAGTGACTCTATGATTAATAGAGAAAATAACTTTAGAAGTCATTTTAATTATTGTAAGTGATGGGCCCAACTATTTTATTTATCATTATTCATCATTAGGATCATTTCCAGACAACTTGTTCTTGGTTCCATTGCATTGTGACAATTTCTGTAAAATAGGGTTATTATTGGGCATATTTTAATTAATTACACTAAAGGTACTATTTGGAACTCGTTTCTTGGAGAAATACCTTAGTGTAATAACTCGTTGGAACTGAGGCAAAAATATCTTTAGGATGGGATAATGAAAAGTGACTTTCAGTGGCGAGAGAAGTCTTAAAGGAGAATTAATCACTTTCTGGGGTTAAAAAAGTAAATAAATTAATAAAGTGATTTTAGAAGAAAATACTAAAGAGGAATTAAAAAGTCATTTGAGGAGAAAAAGGTGAGAGGGGTATAAAGAAGAGATAGGGGTTCATTTCCTCTCATTATGCATACTATGTTTTTGAGTTGAGATTGTGGAGAGCTCAAGGAGCTTGGTGGCTTAGGGCTTGGAGTAAAACCCTAGATCTAGTTTCAATGGTGAAATATCCACTCTAGCTAGAGGGATTAGTTTCAGTGGGGAGATCCCATTCTAGCCAATATTGTTACATGAATCCTTCTATGAGGGAAAGATTCTATTAGTCTTGGAGTGTTATTCAAGGAAAAATCTTTGTATTTTCCCTTGGTACACATTTTATTTGCAGGGGCGAATTATTTCTAGAGGGGTCGTATTCATAGGTCAAGATATTCATTTCTGGAGTTGGTTTGAGCGTTTATCTCTTGGGGTCGAGTTGTACTCATCTTGGGTGAATTTTGGAAAAGGGTTTGAATGCCATCCCTTCAGAAAATCGATTTATTAGTGGTTAGGTGAAATTATTATAGCAGGGCGTGTTATCTCTCCCATTGGTGCGACTTCTTGTGAGATCTTCACATTTTTGGGGCAACCACCTTGATAGCTTTTATCTTGTTGAGGCTCTTTGCTACAGATTTCCAGTGTATTTGTGCCATTACAGTCGACATAACAGCTGTAATATCATTGTTATCAGATCTGGAAATTGCCTTGGCATTCAACTCATATATTATATAAATAAGTCAAGGGTTCAGAGGTACTTTTGTTATAATTCCTAAGCATTTCTTTGGTGTTCATTTCTATGTTTTTCTCAACATTTCCATGATGTATGTTGATGTTATAAATAAATAAACCATTCATAAATACATAAAAAATGCAAGCTACAACCAATGTATGCAAACTATTTGTCAAAACACCTCAACCAGTCGACTGCCATAACACATAATAGCCAACAAATATTTATAACAACCATCAATGAATAAGTGTTAAGGGGTAGGAATTGAAGTAATTGACATCATATATCCATCAGACAACCTCAAGGAAGTTGTGATAGTAAGTGGAAGTTATTTGGCAAGGGTATTTAAGCATATTGAGAAAGTGTTTGACGAAAGTTCTCAATCACATAGATCTGATTTTTACATCAGATTTGGTTGGGAATTTTACACTTCATGGGCTTGTGTTGGGGTTTCAAACCCACATGTGTGAATAAAGAATTCTAATTTGATGCTGAGTTTAGTGAAGGGATCCTTAAAGTAAGTTAAGGACTTCTATAAAACGAGAGGCAATGTGAGGGTCATTATGACATCTCATGATGACATTATGGAGTTGGCATAAGTGAGTCTGCACTTGTGCCAAGGAGATGTGGTGGAAATTTCAAGAAAATATTTTCTGCACTTTGGCAAATTTGGCCTAGGGTTTCTAGTTTTTCTGAATTTCTGTTTTCTATCAAGAAGAAGGCCACATGTGTGAAGGAGATCACATGTTTGAGGTGTTATATTTTATTGCACCTCGGGTTTGGTCTATTGTTTCTACAATTATACACTTACCCCATATGAACTGTAAACATAAACACACTAATATGCCTAACCATTTAGCACAATCGAAGATAAGAAATAACAATTAGATCATACATGGGTACATAAGAATATTAGGCCCAAAATCATGTTCTTAAACCCAAAACCAATGGGATCCTGTACCAAGGACAATGGCCCAATTTTACATAAACTAAAATTCCAAAAACACTTATAACATGCTGCAAAATCCCTCCTTGGTTTCTGTGCCAATGCTATTGTCCAAACCTGGTCCAAGGAAGATACTTCAAGGGCTTGTTGTAACACACATATTACAACACTTAATCTGTTGTTCTAGTCCTTTAAGGTGGCCCTCGGAGACTGCCATCAATCTTCCCTCCAAGCTGTTCTAAAGACTATCCCAACATTGATGTACAAGTTCACCGTTCCCAAAACTCACTATTGTTCCAGCTCCTAGAAATATATTATAATGGTGACTATTACAACCCTTAATCCTAGTTGTAACAACCTTGAGTACAACCCTCATTAATTGTTGTATAAGCCTACCACTCTTCTTGTCAGAGGCTCCCAAACCTGTCCAATACTTGTTGCACCCTTTCCTTAGGCCAAACCTATTCCCAGTTGCCACAATCCTTAACCAACTCTGTGGCATCCTAATTAGGACTTGCAGTTGTCCTAGGTAACTAGGCCAAGTCACCTAGATCCCAACCGCAACCATTTACCAACATGCCGAGCCTTCCTATGGACTGTGTCTGGCCTCAATCACTAGGCCGAGTCCTCCTCTAGTTGTGGCTATGCTCTCTCTTGCTAGTCATTCCTTCTCCTCAACTAAACCGACCCAAAAGAAGAACTCAACAACAAATCAAACAATCACATCTGAGGCTACAATGCTGGTTGTCATAGAAAATCAGAACTGAGGCGAGCTGCCTCTCCTCTTCTGAAATTGCATGGCTGAGGTCACCAAGGATTCGCTAAATTTAGAGTTGCTATTAAGTTCTTTTCAATTTACTAGACAATAATAGCATAAGCAGGATCACTGAAAGAAACACAATCACAAGGTACACACCATTTACCCTGGGAAAACCTCATGGGGGAGAGAACCGAACAAAAAAATCCTTAATATATATTGCCAATACAATGCCAAGATAATAAACCAAACACTAGAGAATATCCAACACTGAGCAATGCGCCTCTCTCTCTCTCTTTTCTTCTTCCGTCAAGCACTTCCTTCAGACTTGCGCACTAGATGCGTGACTTGAGTGAATGTGTGAATGAGGAGCTATCCTCTCTTATTTATACTAGTTGAGGAGCGCTAGGGTTGTGTCTCTTCACCAAGCAGGGCCGACTTCTTCACTTAGTGGCTAAAACCACTTTAATTATCCCTAGGGGCCGACTTCTTAATTAACCTCATACAATTAGGGTTTGACCAATCCACAAAAGGGGATTTGGTCATTTATAGATCCCAATGTGATCAATCCACAAAAGGGGATTGCTCTATTTAATAATAATTCAATAACAAGTAGAATATTCTTCGCAGTTACAATATTTAAACACTCCCCCTTAGCAAGAAGGGTATTCTACAATACAACATCATTAGGAGAGAGAGAGAGGGCAGCAACATCAACAACATATGGAACATTGACTGGCATATCTATAAATCATCAAAAGTTTTTTCTCATCATCAATAACATCATCATTCACATCATGGAGATGGAATAACATCATCATCATCATTCACAGCATGGAACTAGAATAACATCATCATCATCATCGTTCACAACATGGAGTTAGAATCTGAAAAATCAACATTAGTTAGTATAACAACAACATCAACATCAACATCAATAGGATGATACAACATCATCAATATCTTCAACATGAAGCTGAAGTAACATCATCATCATCTTCTTCAGCATGAAGCTAAAGTAACATCATCATCATCTTCAGCATGAAGCTGAAGGATAAAAATCAATAACATGAAGCTAGCATAATAATATCACCAACACGAGGCTGGTACATCAACAACATGAGGTTGGTACAACAACATCATCAACATCATCAGTACGAGGCTGAGACCATCAACATCATCAACACGAGGCTGAGATAGCAACATTATCAACACGAGGTTGAGATGACAACATCATCACAACGTGAGGCTGGAGCAACAAAATCATCATAGTGTGAGGTTGGAGAAACAAAATCATCACAGCGCAAGGCTGACGAAAAAATATCATCACAGCACGAAGGCTGGAGCAACAACATCATCACAACACGAAGGTTGGAGCAACAACATCATCATCATCATCGGGAAACAAAATGAGGCAGGTGCAACAACATTTTGTGGTACTCTGACTGTCCCTAGGGAGCTTCACATGAATCATAATATTCCCTAGGATATACAATCCTAATGGAGCTACCACGTGGTAGTCTGACATGCTGTCCTTACTGGACCTTTAGGATTTTCCCAGGAATCATAAGATTCTCTAGGATTATAAAAATCCTAACGAAGCTACAACTACTGAACAAAACTAGCATATACATGCACAGGTACTCTGATAGACCGTCCTTACTGGACCTTTGGGATCTGTCTAAGGATGATTAGTCCCCTAGGATAAAAAATCCTAACTGAGTTACCCGTTATTGGTCAGGATACCATAGTATCATCAACATCACTCCCCCTTTCGAGGGAGGTCCTTTTAGACTATACCAAGCTTGTCTCGAAAGTATTCAAACTTTACATGAGACAAAGGCTTAGTCAACACATCTATAACCTACTCATTTGTGCCAACATATTGGAGCTTTACAACTCCCCTCTACACCATATCACGAATGTAGTGATACTGGATTTCTATGTGTTTTGACTTGTCATGGAACAATGGTTCTCCTTCATATTTATGCAACTCTGGTTATGACATAGAATCACGGTTACTTCCATCTCCAGATCAAATAGACCTATCAACAACTTCCGAAGCCATATGGCACCACAACTGGCAGAATATGCAGCAATGTATTCCACTTCTTCCATGCTGAGAGAAATACTGGATTGCTTTCTACTCTACCATGAAGTCAAGGCTGACCCTAGACTGAAACAACATCTTGAAGTGCTCTTTCTCTCAGAAACACTTCTATCCCAATCTGAATCCGTATAACCAACCAGTCTGAAGTCATGATCTCTATTATAACAGAGACCAAAGTCCAACATACCCTTAAGGTATCTCATCACATGTTTTACAACTACAAGGTGAACACGTCTGGGATCTACCAGATACTGGCTTAAGGTGTTCACAACAAAACATATATTTGACCTAGTGTTTGTCAGATACATCAACGATCCAATGATATGTCTGTACAACGTGGCATTAGCCAATTCTGACGAAGTATCAACCAGGAGATTCAACTTTGTTTCCATGGGTATGTTCGAGGCTTTACATTCCAACATATCAAACCTCTTCAATATTTCAATTTTATACTTCCCTTGGTTAAGGAATATCTTCTTTGGGCTTTGTCAAACTTTCAGGCCTAGTAAAAAGGGCACTAGCTCTTTAATCTTAATCTCTGTAGCGGGCTTCTTCTTGCAATCTGTGATGAGATTTTCTTCATCTGTCAAGCATACATCATATACATATAGTAGCAACATCACTGGCTCATCATTCATAACCTTGGATTAAGGGTTAGAATCAACTTTCCTTTTTGTAAAGCCCAAGCTCGTCAGGAAACTGCCAATTCTGCCATATCAATCTCTGGGATCTTTCTTCAACACGTACAAATCTTCCCTCAACCTGCAGACTGTTGAGGCAAATATATGATTTATCTTACTCAATCATTTTCGAATCTCGCATGGCTAAGACAAGATAATCGAGAATATCACCCTATGTTTTATAGCCTCAAAAATATTTTTCCAATCCACAAGTATTGATTACAAGTGTTTAGGGTGATTTTTTATGAAAAAAATGTTGCAAAATAACATAAATTTTTTATGTAATTTTTTGAAAAATATACAGATTAAAGAAAATAAATGTGGAGATCAAAAGAAAAAGTAACCACAGGTACACACAAATGAGGTAGAATAGCAATCCACTTTATTTTATTCCAAGAAATCAAAGTATCTTTCTCTTTACAAAAATCCCTGTGAGGGCATGGACCAAAGTCTAACTTAGAAATCCCCGTTGAAAACCATACAAAAGGACTCTGACAAGAAGTAAAAACTGAACTTTATAATCTGGATCAACTTGCCAACTTTACCTTTGGCTTGTACATGGGGGACATCATTCTTAAGCCTTTTGCTAGAATGAGAGGATTGAACAGGTGAATGTACATGGGGAATTTGTGTTGATATTATGGTAGCTTCGGGAGGTATGAACCTCTATTGTGATCTTTGACAAGATTAGAATGTTCCGGAAGGAAGCAAAGAAATGAAGGAAACCCTAGACAAGATGTTGACTCCAGAAATATAATTAATATGAATTAATTAGTACCGAGAAGGAGAAGTCGGCCCCAGTAAGTCTGCCAGAACCACTATAAATACAGGGCTCTAGTCTCTCATTTGACACACTTCTCAGCAGTTGTAGAGAGCCAGTTCTATGCAGTG
>SNQJ01S0090251.1:49522-64551 GCA_010110895.2 Picea sitchensis | reverse complement strand
ACCATAGTGGGTCTTATTTAATAATATAGTGGACTTATTCCACCTTACATTGAATGACCTCCACTATTATCACTATGGGCCCTCTGGGCCCCCCCTACTACCTCTCTAGCTACCTTACATAGAATCCTTTGCATCTATACAATATCTATGCAACACCATAATAACATCATTGCAAATTCCATAATTATAACCCTAAGAGCCACAGTCTTTCATGTTCCAATGCTAACCCTTTTCCCTTTTAAAACAAAATAGAGATATACATAATGATTCCAGCCATCCACATCCAATTATTTATTTCTTAAACTCAAATAAGAACAAGCCCAGTATCAACCTCCAATTGTCGACTTTCCAACACTGATTGCCATAATCTATTTGCATTAAAACTCATAATCGGGCCTTGATTCAATCACACACATTCGTTTATATATATAATCAACACAAATCCTTAAATCCTTATTCGAAAATAGAATTTAATCAATAACATGCAACTCTGAGCCTGAGATTCTTGGAAACTCAACACCTATAGACTTTCTTTAGAAGAAATTTCCAACAAAAGACAAAGCCAAATAGTGCCCAAGGAGAAACAGAGCCGATCACACACATGTGTCTTTAATATTTGAGGAGACCAATATCATGTTAGGGTTTAACACAACAAGGGAAGTAAGAACAAATAGCTCGACCACATGAGATAGCCCTCAAGGATGTAGATAACCCGTGGCCCCTTTTGTTTAAAAACAAATTTACCACAGAAAGGAACAACCATTGGTTTGATCAAGAGATGATATTCGAAGCCAGAGATAGCTCATGCTCATTTTTAAAACCACCACAGATGAATAACCTTTAACCCAAAAAATTGATAGTGAGGGTTAAAAAATCATAACAGTCAGCCAATCCAACGGAGACGAGAGGAAGCGAATACTCCAAATACTGTGAAGAGAATGCCCGAACACAACCCGTGACCAACCCAATCATAAACAAACTTCCATTAAAATTATCGGTGATGCCCAAGACCTGGCTGTGAAACGCTTTCAACAATAGTGATAGTGAAGGCAATTCCATGACAAAAGATAGCTCAGGCATGATTATAACAAGATGAAAAAGACCGACCATAATTCAACACCAAGGCTGGTTGTAAAACCCACCCACCAAAACTCAAAGCTTGCTACACCATTATCATAATTTTCCACAGAGAACCAGAGTAAAAACCCAAGCTGACCGACATGTTTTAAACTAATAAACCAATGCACATGTTACACACAACCAAAATACCGATTTCTTTTCTTTACAATGCCAACAATACAAAGTATTCACAGAAGAAACCACAAGCACATCACTGATACACAGTCGAAAAATTAAGAAAAACACAGACCTCATGCAATTCTGAGTCAAAAATCGATTCATAACATAGAGGAACCATCATGGATGGAAAATAGAGGAACCATCATGGATGGAAAATAGAGGAACCACACCTAGAAAAACTTGCTTGAGGGAGAGAGTTGGACTGTATTTTCATTTCACAACCAAAAATCACAGAGCATCCAAAACCATTAGAGTTGAAAAACCAAATGCAAGTATGGCTAGGATGACGGGCTCAAGGGTGGTTTGAGTGATGTGCAGTAAATGCACGTCGCTTCCTTCCCCAATCCTATTCAATTCAATGTACAAGCCAACCCATACACCATAACATCAACTATTAATTCAAACAAATATCCATTGTTATATCCATTACATAGTGCGCCACCCCAAATCATATAATTTTTTTTTAACAAAAACCATATGCTATAACGTTACCATATATGCCTCACACATAATCCTTTAATCAAAGCACATAAGTATAGCAGCAAGGTGTATACACCTTTTGTTACCACATATAACCTTAGGGCTTCTTCATAGTTTTTTCCTTTTTGTTTAAGCTCCCATATCATCCTAGATCATATATAAAATAATCAATCAATGTTTAATGCATAAACATAACACCTGTAAAAAATGATCCTTTTATCCATAGTACTGCCATAAATTGCGAGTGACCATCAAAACCATCTAGCAATATCCCATCAATCCACCATCTTATATCCCCATGACGAATAAAACCATGACTTGAATTATCAACCGTAGAAGAGTATGCTAGCATGATTATAACAACAAACCAAAATATAAGTGCAACACATCCATCATAGCACCACTAGTCTACAAGGGGGTCCCACCTACTAGTTTATTATTATTATTATATATAAATAATAGAGCTTGAAAATCATTTGCGAGCAGTATTCATCGTTGTGATTTCAGGTGTCAACAAAATGACGACTTCACAAGGAAATCTATTTCCAACAGATTAATAACTTAGATTGTTTGGTTTCGCAGACCAGCTGAACATTAGATCAAGGAAGTAAACATCATAATGATTATGTAACAACGAGAAGTGAGCGGTTTAAGGGAAAAAATGATTTTGGGATTTGGGCTTATCCCTGTACGCATAATCCTTTGATTAATCATAGTGAAAGCATTCTTGGCTTCAAGGAATTTTTTATTTTTGGTGTTCTCTTTTGAATCTTGGAGCGGAGGGAAGAAAAGGAAAGAAAAAATAGGGATGAAAAACCAAATATCTTATATAACAATAGTTGAAGAAGATAGCAATTTCAATGATGTCTTCAAGGGAGAGTATCATGACAACTTACAGATTATGTGTAACTTGATTTTTATTGATTAACAATACTTACAGAATAGCGTTGTTGTGGCAAAACGGATCCAACATTTTATTTTTGACAAGAAAATAAGTCAATAAAATGAATAAAACAACAGAAACGAAACAATAGAAAAAAATAACAACAAAGTAAAATCAAAGAAATAAAAAAAACTATAATATAGAAAAAATTCCATACAACATTTAGACTTTCAAGTTGGTTCCACATAGTGTTTTAAGTGGGAACCGTTGGTTCTATAAGAAAACAATCGCTCTTCCAAGTCCTTTAGGATATATGAATTTGTGCCCAGGACAAAAACGATCTTAAAAGGACCCAACCATAACTTATGGAACTTTGAATTCCTTCCTCTATCAACATGATCTGAATTCCACATCAGGACCTTTTCATTAACCTTAAGTTTGACAACCTTTGCACTTTTATTGAAATATTTTTTAGCAGTTTGTTGTCTTCTCTTAATGTTATCCAAGACAAACATCCTTTGTTCCTCTAAAGCCAAGAGTGCATTCATTCTTTGAGAGATATTGGAAGAATTTAATTATTCAACTTGTAGCATCAACCTTAGAGAAGAACGTTTCAGCTCGGTAGGCAGAATGGCTTCTTGACCATAAACAAGCTGGAAAGGAGTGGAACCAGTGCTCACCTTGGTGGTAGTGTGATCTTCCCAAAGGGCGTAAGTGAGGAGAGTGTGCCATTTGTTATCACTTGCTAATTTACATTAATTTTTCCTAAAGCATCTTTTTCTTGTGTTATCTTTCCACTCAGATTTTAAAACTTTTTCACCAGCTTCGTCAAGCTCCCATCACCTAAATCCTTCACTCAACCGATCATCCAAAATAGTCATGTCGTTCATAAGTAAAAATTTTGGCAAATATCCCAAACCTGTACCTAGCCTTAATGCTTATCTAAATCCCTTAGTTCCACCACGTCATTCATTTTTACTCTTATTTTCATATTCCCATTGAAAATAAAAAATATTCCTTTTATTAAGCACCCTTATCCTATCCACAAAGTCATGTGTTAAGCCTCATATGCCCAAAGTCCTTAGAAAATAAAAAAGGGTTTATTATTATTAATATAAATTTTTTATATTAATATTTGATTCAATATTTAATTTATGGCATCACGTCAAATCATGGGCAGTAATCTCAAAGGATGGATGGAGGGTGCACATACATATCGGGCATAGAATTAAGGCGGAGGTTAATGATGTGGAGGCGGACCGGGGAAAATACCATGGTTTTGGTGATTGGACACATGTTTTTACGTGGTGAATATCGAGGGAAAAAGTGGGTAAACTCCAAACCACTTTTCTCCACCCTATATAATAAATGCAAACATTTATCATATGTTTTATGTGCGACATTTTTCCAAGAGTGCATTTCAACAACAATTATGGAATTTCTAATAAATGAGATTTCTCCTCACGGTGAAAAGGTTTTACAGAGGTAAGATTTAAGTTTTACAAATTAAAGATATTAATGTTTAATTCCATGGAAAATAATTAAATGGGAAGATGCACGTTAAATGAAGTTTTGGATAATTTTTTATCCAAAGGTTTTACGGAAGTAAAGGAAGAAGATAAAAGGTATTTTACCAAAGATGGTAAATTGGAAAAAACATGACACAGTAAATGTTTTTCACAGTGAAACAGTAAATTGGAAAAAAACATAACACAGTAAATGTTCTTCATGTGAAATGGTAACAGTAAATGTTTTTTACAGTGAAATGGTGAATTGGGCAAAACAAGACATGGTTTTAAAGAACCACGGGCATGAATTAAATTATGGAAATTTAATTCTACAGGATATAAAATATTTGAGAATTATTTTTATTTCAAATATATATTATTCCCAAATGTTTAATGAGAATATGGATAAATGGAATTATATTTGAAAGAGTATAAGTGACATTTCAAAGAGAACGTGGCAGAGGAAGGAGCTCGAGCGTCAGAGGAATCTGCAGGGATCATGAAACGTTTTTTTGAAAACTGTCATTTGTAATCATTGTAACCAGTTTTGGAAGCTGAAACATTTCATTTCAGTTATTGTAACCGGTTGTACACTGAAGGAACTCAAATTGCATAAGTGTTAGAGGTTCCAAATGAATTAATGTGGGCATAAGTGCAAGGGCACAATTCTAGTTGTTCTGAACTCCATTGTAATTTTCTGGGACTGAATTGAATGAATATGTAGAAGCTTTTGAAGTCTCTATGAAAAGATTCTAATGGTGGTGATATGAGTTTTGTCTTCCCTCATCGTATGTATTTCCTGTGTTATTTAATTCCATCTACACTGTCTTCTATTTGAATTGGATAGTTAAAAACCCATAATTCATCTCTTGATGCTCTTGGCTGAAACAATTTAAACTATGTGTGTTTCTTCTTAACTAATTCAGAATTCATTTAAGTAATGCTCTGATGCAGTTATTTGTTTTCTCCTTCCTCATACGCCCTGATCAAATTCAATTTATAACTCAGATTCATTGCCTCATTTAGCCTTTATCCTTTGGAGAATTCTATTGGCCAGTCAATGTTTTCATTCATTTTCAGAATTTTGACTCTATAGCCTTGAGTGTCCCTCCTCTTCTTGGCTAATTTTTTTTATAAAACCCCCCAAAACAAATTAAATCTAGCCACCAATTTCCAAAGAAATATCAAGTGGCATGAGAGAGCCCCCTCTGAGTTGAGCAGGCTAGTGCTTCATCTCTAAAGTAGGTTGAAACAATTACCTCTGTCGTTTGTCTATCAGCCAGACAAAAATTACAGAGTGCTAACACCATTGACGAGGATTATCTTCAATGAGCCTCTTGATTATTCTAACTAGATTTTAGTTAGTAGACTCTGCTTGCCCATTTCCTTGGGGATAATAAGCTGATGAGGTAAAATGTTTAACCCCCAGTTTAGCTAGAAATTGAGTCAGCTTAACATAAATAAAAGCGAGACTGTTGTCTGTAATAATTTCCAAAGGAAGACTAAATATGGAAAAAATACTAGTCTCAAGGAAAGAAATCACCTGCTCATCCTGTGAATGCTTAAGTGGGACAACTTCAGTCCATTTCATAAAATAGTCCGTGGTTGTCAAGATAAAAACTTTCCCTATTGAAGATGGAGGATTAATAGGGCCAATAAAGTCCAGACCCCATTTTGAAAAAGGAAAGTCAGGGAGGACAGGTTGTAAAGGCATGGAAGAAAGACGTTCTTTCCCAGCGAACTTCTGGCACTTGTCACAGGATCTTGAAAAATTATAAGAATCACAAAAAATAGAAGGCCAATAGTTCTCTTTTCTGATAATTTTAAAAGCAGTAGTCTTAGCAGAAAAGTGACCTCCTACATGAATAAAAAACTCTGAATATCCATGGGTCTCTTGTAACAATTTATGCGCTTCCTCATTATTCACACAACAAAGTAACATACCATCAACAAATCTCCTAAAAAAGAAGTCTCCTAAAATGACGTATCTGGAAGATTTAGGACGTAGCCTTCTCCTTTGATGAGTATCTAAATTATCTGGACACCTTTGATTTTGCAAGTCATACACCAGATATTTTTACCAGGGATGTTCAACTACATGAAGGATTTGAATGTCAATGTAAAACAATGCCGACAGAGAGCTATCTTGTTCATCAATTTCTTCACTTGCTTCTGCATGTTGAGCTAAGTGAAGGGCTAAGTCACGTCCCTTAATGGTTTTAGAAGTCATGATAGTTAAATTATGCTCCTGGATCTTGGAAAACCAATGTGCAAGCTTCCTTGAAAGATAAGTCCGTGAGAGAAAACATTTGATAGCAGGGAAAGGGAATTTTACCAGCATGTGCTTACCTAAGATAAAGTGGCGAAATTTTCCAACAGCTTTAACAAGAGCGAAATCATGTTTTTTAATATAAGAATATTTGAATTCATCATCTGACAAGCTTTGACTCATGTAAGCTATTCGTTTTTCATTAACTTGGTCATCAAATTGTATGAGGATAGCAAAAAATGCTTCCTTTGTGGCATTAGTATATATATTAAAATCTTTCTCAAAATCCGGCTTCGCCAAAACTGGTGTAGAACTGATTTCCTTCTTGATCCTTATGAAATCATTTTCAACATCATCGTTCCAAGAAAATGAGTGATCTTGCTTAAGAAGATTGTGAATTGGTTTGACCATTACAACAAAATTAGGAACAAACCTACAGACAAAGTTGATAATACCCATAGAGGCTTGAACCTCCTTTTTGGAAGTAGGAGCAGGAAGATTTAGGATAACAACAATCCTTTCGGGATCTATGCTTATTCCTGAATCAGAGACAATGTGCCCAAGGAGCTTGTTGTTGGTAACGCCGAAGATAGACTTAGAAGGATTTAAAGAAATGATGAATTTCCTACATCACATGAGAACCTTTCTAAGATGAAAAAAATGATTTGATCGAGTTTTTGAATATACAATTAAGTCATCAAGATAAATCTGAATAATTTTGTCGATCAAATCGTCAAGGCTATTTGCATAGCTCTTTGGAAAGTGGCACCTGCATTAGATAAGCCAAAAGGCATACATTCATAAGCAAATATTCCCCAACGTGTAATACAAGTGGTTTTATATTTATCCGTAATTTTTACCTTGATCTGATTGTAACCAAAAAAACCGTCAAGTAAGGACATCATCTGTGACCCTGCAACTTGCTGCAAAATCATTTCCATATTAGGGAGAGGAAAATGGTCTTTTATGCTAGCTCTATTCAATGCATGAAAATCAACGCATAATATGATCTGACCAGTTGTTTTTCGAATGGGAACCAAATTTGAAACCCACTCAGAATACTTAACAGGGAAAATTATCCCATCCTTCAAGAGTTTTTCCAACTTCTTTCGAATAGTTGCTTCCAGTGCAAGGTTAATGGGTCTTTGTTTTTTCCTAACCGGTTTTATGCCTTCTTTGATAGGAATGACATGTTGTATAAGAGGAAGATCAAAACCACGAAGATCCTCATAAGACCAAGCAAAAACATCTTGAAATTCACAAAGTAACTCAGTGAACTTAAATTTTTCTTCATCAGAACATTGGGCACCTATCTTAACATTATTTGGGGAATCGAGTGTCCCAATGTTCAAGGAAATGGTTTCACCCACTTTCCTTTTTGACTCCTCTTCTTTATTTTTTTCTTTGTTTCCCACATCACTCGATGAATATGAACTTTCTAGAGGAGTCAATCCCTTCAGAATTTTGTTGTCTTCCATGGATATAATCTCCTTGGGCTTATAAGGTTCATTTTGTATGAAAGCAAAGATGATCTCATCACTAGGAAAGACCCGTCATAACTCTACATTTTCAGGGATATGAGGACGATACAAAGACTGAAACGTGTAATCAAGTCTTTGTGGTAGAATTTACCGAGTAGGAGAGGATGCAAAAGAAACTAACCTATCATCCATTGAATTCAGTTCCCTTTTAACATGAGTGATGTTGAATGATAGCAAGTTCGAAATAAGCGCCTAGACAGTTTGGGTGTAGTGTTTCATTAAATTTTTGCTAGGAGAATATATCTTACGTACAAGGTTTACAACAAGTTCAGAGTCCCCAAAAACTGAGGTGACCACAACCTAAATTATAGGTATTTTCAATGCCTAGCAGTAATGCTTCAAATTCAGTGACGTTGTTAGTGAAAGCAAACTCTAACCTATAGAAAAAGTTGTGGATTTTACCTACAGGAGAGTACAAGATATTCAATCTCCATTTCCTTCATTGGAGCATGAACCATCTAAGTGCATATGCCACATCCCATCCTCTAGTTCGATTTGTTCCAAGGTAGTGTTTTCCTCATCGGCAAAGATGGAGTACACTCATAGGTCCTCTTAAATATAATCTACATTAGGCTGTGGGATGGTTTCTATATAAGGTGAAATTATTCCCTCCCTTAGGACTATGATGTTCTTCCCATTCCGAGGAACAGATAAGTGCGCCCTGTTGAGTGAGAGGTATCCACCTGTTAAGGCTTGCCGGTCTCTTCCTAAGATGATTGAATAATTACTCACTGGCATGTCAATTACCTGAATATTAAGGGTTGTCGTTATTTCAGGATGCGTGCACAAAACCAAGGTCACGTCCTTGATCTCACCTATGGTCGATTGTTGTAAACTATTATAAGAGAGCATGCTTCTGGAATTTTCATTTGTACAAGATAAACCTAGCTCTTCCATAATAATTTTCGACATTATGCTTCGGCCCAAACCACCGTCAATCAGAAAACAATGGGCTATTTTGTCCATAATCTTTATAGAAATGAAAAACTGAGGATTTTTTACAGAGTGTCTAAAATTATGTACACCTACTTTGTTTACAATTGAGTTCTGTTAAGGTCATCAACTAGTTGAGTAGAGCTCCCTATTTTGTAATGTTTTGAAGCTAGAACTGTTATCTAGTTATGTATAAGATTTGAGACTTTCAGATTAATAGAAGTCAACCTCTTTTCACCTCTTTGTAAAAATTGTGCTAAAACACTCGGGCATGGAGGATCCAGTCGAGGGTTGTTATGCTATTGTAATGTAGGTTTGATTGCAGCGATATCATGACTAGTTTTAGTCAGCTTCCTTGTGATGTTTTTCCCTCTTACATTGAATGGCTCAGGCATGGAGGATCCAGTCGAGTTGTTATAGTTTCATGGTGATGTAGGTTTGATCTTTGTGTTGTTGTGATTGTGTTGTTTGGACATATTTTAGTGTCTGAAGCTTGAGCTTAAGAGTGATCTTGACTATGAGTTTTTCTACTCCAAGCTACTTGAAGGCCTGATGCCCATAGCAGTCTTGTCCACCTTTCTTACTAACTCTTCCCTCTACTCACACTTAAACTCAATTCACTGACTGAAGTTAGTTGTGGCCCTCACTTCCCTGTGCATTTCTTGTCCAGTTCTGTGTCGAACATCATTCATATATTGAGTTTTATCCATTGACCTCCACTGATAAAAAACCAAAAACCACCAAAAACTATGATGGGTACTGGGATCATCCTTCCGCAATCTGAGGGTGACTATCAGTGCTAACATAGACAAGCTCATGAGGTAGTCAACGCTATGGGTACTTGGGTATTGGACCCCGGAAGAATGCCAAGTGAGTGTTTCCTTTAGCAAATCTTTGATATGTCAATAGGTTGTTGGGGAATAGTTTCAGTCTAGAAAAGGTTCCAAGTACCAAAGATTGAGAGATCGGGGGCGCATTGTAGCTTGGCGTAGACATCTGTGGGGCCGATGGCTTGATGCCCTGGTGGGGGTAAAGTCCCCAGAAAGGTTCCAACCTCTTCCATCATATTTTTGAATGCATGTTCCAGTGACGTCAGATGACGTACTCGAACCAATAGAAAGTGGATAAGTGTCATCGCTCGAGTCGGTGATCCCTTGTGCCCTATGATGACGTGTTTGTACACGTCAGCCCAAGTGTCATGATGTGGGTGGTCCATGTGTTAAGTGACGATTATGCCATGTGTCAAGGTAAATTAGATCCTTGAGGAAAAGATTCGTGGTGAAAATGAGTGCCATGTGTTGCGCCAGATGGTAGGCGATGACAGGGCCACTGTCATGCCAAGCGGTGAGACATGTATGCGCCATGTGTACAGGGTGCCAACTCGGTCTCCAGATTGGGTGTTTTGGGGTTATACAAAATGTGAATAGGTTGATCACTCGATGGGCCGATAACGTGGTGGACTGGTATATCAGATGATCGAGGATCAGAGGTTTTGAGAAGTGTTAAGTGGAATGACTAGGGGAAGACAAGTTGAGGGTCTCGGAGGGCCCGGTGGCAGGTGTCATGCTAGCATCCACAAAAGTGGCCGTGTCAACACTAGGATGGAACATGTTACCACACGTTGGTGGCATGTTGGATGGCATGAGCGACGATGCACCACGTGGCAGTGTGGTGGACCTTGACCAAGAAGGTCTAAAACTTTGGAAGGCCATAAATTTTTATCCAAAGCTCAGTTTTGAGCATGGTGACAGTCATTGGAAATCTCTTGACGAGTAGAAGATGATGGTGCCCTCGAGAAGAGGCTTTGAAATGGTTAAGGAAAATCAAAATTCTGATACCACATCCCTTAAAAAGTACTTAGGAGGTTAGGTGTCTTACAAAAAGCTCTAGAATCGAGGGTCTTGATGATAATCAATTTGCACTTGGTTGTAAACGACAACAACAACAACCATGGTAGTGAACAAGAATTGCTACAAGATTGAAGCTACCAATTGCGGGAATACCGACAAAGAGGTCTATGTGGCCTATGCATTGATCTACACAATTTGAAGAGCACTAGATTTTGGCTCGAAGTTTGCATTGAATTGGGCTCGAAGTGTACAAAGTATATATGGCTTGGATACTTGGATTTGATGGATATGTCAGGTGTGGTTGGATCTGAGCATCAAGAGATCGAGGTCAAAGTAATGACAAAGCGAGAGGATGGCAACTAAATGTCGAGATAGAAACAATAAAAATTATTATTATTATGGAGTTGAAAATATTTATTGCATGTAAATGGGCATACAACTGTAAGACTTGGTTAGGCATGTGTACCCCTAGTAACTTACTGGTAAAGTCTAGATGTAGACCTAGGTGATAGGGGGAGCATGCATGATTCCTTAATAATTTTGGGGGGGTAGAGCTTGGAGGTGAGTGGTGAAGACTCATTTGGCGGTTTGGTCGGATTTGGTCATGGAAAACTCCAAGTCAAGTTTAAAGGGGGGAATGTTAGGTTAAACTTGACTTGCTAAAATAGTCAAAGTTGTCAGGTCAACATGGGTGGTTTCAGGCACATGGTCTTTGTAGCCCGTGGTTTCACAACGCATGGATTGCATGTAATAAATCCTGTAAAAGGTTGGTGATACTCCATTGTAATGTGTCGAGTTGAGTGGTGAAGGCTCACTTGGCAGGGCCAAGATTGGTCGGCTTGGACGAGTTTAGTCAATGAACCAATATATCTATTGGCTGGTTTTTCCGAGTTTGGGTTTTCCATGATAAATCACTTATCTCATGTGTTGTTGCTATGTCTTGATTTATTATCGTATCTCGCAAGTTGTGCTTATTCCTTTCATGTGGTATTGATTGTTTTTAACACATGCATCTTTCATAGATTCCCCCACATGATAAATACATCATTACCATCTTGAACTTTTAGAAGCATCTCTTTTATTACCTAAAGCTTGAACATCATCACAGCCTCTAGAGTCTTCACATCATATGCCACTTGACATCCATGTTGTTCTTACCCCATACTTCTTTTTCCAATACTAGTTTTTCTAAACATCTATAGATCTACTTTCATAATGCACACTAAATTTTACTTTTGTATGGTTTTCAACAATTTATGCTCTTCTAGGTGTGAATATGGGTTGTTAAAGGCAGTAGTTTAAATGTTCTACGAAATGATTTTTTTTCGGCGATATTTCCGAGGACATTTACTCGAAATCCGGCGAGAAATTGTTAAATCTGCAGATTTGAGTGATTATTTCTGTATAATCCAAGTGTCCACAAGGTTTTTTTCAGCACACTGAATCCATTTCTGCATTCAGAAATGGATTTTAAACAATAAAAAATAATGATTTCGTACAAATTTATATGACGCAGCTAAAAAAACCAATTCATAGAACAGTTAGACGCTGTTGTTAAAGTAGTGATATTTAATGTGTAAGCAATTTTATATTTAGACAACGCTGTTGTTAAAACAGTTAGACAACGCTGTTGTTAAAGTAGTAACATTTAAAGTGTAATTTTCAGTTGCTATATGTTTTCGGAATTTTGAATCTACGATGATAATTTTCAGTTCCTACCTTTCGAGCAGATTCGGAATAATTTGGTTATTTGGCATGGATCTACAATACAAATTAAGGTTTTGATTTTTGAGAGACCGCGATAACAATTTTCAGTTCTAACTTTTCGGACAGACTGGGAGTTACTACGCCTATCAGGGGTTTAAATACCTATAGAATTGCACTGATGGGGATTTTGACTTAATACAGTACGGACAAGATTGCTAGCTCCCGTAACCAATCCATTTTTGTTTTCTCCACTGTGTGCTGGGCAAAGAAAGTGGGATTACATATCTCCACTGTGTGCTAAATGATAAACCATTCACTGAGCAGATATTTCTCATAAATTTTAATAAACTACTTTATCGGTTGGTTGTTCATTAGATAATATATGCAGTGGGTCGGTCGGGCCCATTTCTTATGTTACCAATCACTCTTCAGAAAGACTCACTGACAGAACCAACAACCATGAATTATATGCCACCGAAAGTAAATTCTCAAAGCACGTTGGAGGACAAGATAAGATAACATCTAAATCATTTCAGTTGAGTGCTCATTTGAACTTCAGTTCTGTCAGTCAGTTGGAATGTATTCGAAGTGTTTGAGATTACATCAGATTCAGTATTCAAAAACAGGACATGGATAAATATAGTTTATATAGATATAAAACAGGGTTAGCAATAATCAGCCTATTTTGCAGCATTCAATGCTGTGGTTGTTGGTATATACATTGTAGGATTATCTTGGTATATAGGTCTTGGGATATATCAGATGGTGTATATACCACCTGCCTGCAGCATTAAATGCTGTGCAGCAGGTTGGTTATTGCTCGCCATAAAACAGTGGGGGTTGGATACAACGGTGTCTGGTAGGCCTTATGATATTTTTAGGAATATCTTGTATTCATGTAGCATTACAGTTAACATTAAGCACAATGTAGTAAGGTAATGATTGACTCACTTCCTAATGCATTCTTCTTGTCCATTTGATGGCGAATAATCTTTATAAAAAGGATAAAATGCACTAAACAGAGATTGGCTTACTACTTGGTACTCACTGATATTACTAGTGTGTCAGACCAATGTTATAGATGATAACAGACAATGATTGGCTCACTGTATGATACTCACTGATATTACTAATGTGTCAGATCAATATTATAATTGATAGCTTAAACTGTAAGGAAATTGTACTACACCCTCTTACAACCAACACTATTTTCTTTACTTCAGGTAAGATAAACTATATATATCCTCTGCACCAGCAATAGGAACTGACATTGAGCCTGTCATTTCAAATCATCATGCCCAATATATTCAGCTCAATATCATCATCATCCTCATCAGATTCAGTCCAATATGAATGAAGTTATCCATGTTTCTGAGGCCATCCTTATCTTGATTGCGTCGAAATCAACGAAAAACCCCTTATCATAATGGGTAAGAAAGAACACCGTGTGATGTTTTTGTAAAGCATACTGTGCCAAATGACTATAACAAGACACCATTATAACAGTTGGGAAAAACATTGAAATTTTATGAAAAACTAACTTCCATATTCACAGAATCACTTAGCATTTCATTTTGTAGGAGCAGTTTGTTCATGTAGTTCATTTTAAGGACAATTGAAGACAACTGGTTGAAACTTTTGACAGATCGACAACAGTGGTCTATGATTCCACAGGACATGTGGGTGGTGGTGCCTATCTCTTCGTCTGAAAATGGTAGGGAGCACATGGATGGAACACAATTTATTGCAGAAAACACACTCTCAATGTGGTATCGAGCTGTCCACTGACAGATTTGGACAATGTATACATTTGGTAGGACAATGTTGTCCCCCACAGCTCAGCTTTTAATGTAAAGTCTTTTGGTACAAAAGATTTAATATTTATATATTATTTTAATTAAAATATTTTTAAATCTAATTTTTAAAATATACAATATTAAATACTYTGTAATAAGATGTAGATTAATAATTCATTTTTAATTTTCAATTCCTTAACATATATAATATTAAATATTGTGTAAATTGTGCAGATATAAGGATATAAGGTGTAGATTAATAGTTTATTTTTAATTTTCAATTCGTTCAAACATATATAATATTAAATTGATAGCTCACATCAAGGTGTATAAATTGATAGCTCACATTCAACCAACTTTTAGTTATTAACTGTTATATTTTCTTAATTAACAATGCATACAAATTGTCCTCAGGAGAACAGTTCAATTGGTATGTGTCGTGAAAATGAAGTTTTAAAGAAGTCTCGAGTTCAACTCCTCCCAACTAATCTTCCACATTTGAAGTTATAATAATAGTGATTTTATGACTCATCTAACTACTCTTTGCGAAAGTCTGATCTCATCCCTATAGAATACAGGTGGAATAAAACCTCATAACCAGAATTAGAGTAAACAATTCCGGTTCTATATTTATGAAAGGTACAACATAGAAATTGAAATATTAATTATGAAAGTTACAACAAAATTGAAATATTAATTTGTTGAAATTGAAATATTAATTGGTTGAAGTTTAAACATGAGTATTTTAATTCATATTGATATT
>SNQJ01S0090250.1:47520-57636 GCA_010110895.2 Picea sitchensis | reverse complement strand
TTGCAGTTCAGGATTTGAAGTAGTGGTAGAAGATAATGGAAATATCTCTGAGACCAAGGGTCGCGCAGGAGATGAAAACTCCTAGGAAGAGGTAAATGTCACACAAGAAGAGAAACAAGCACGGCATGCTCAGTTGGATCCCCTAGAAGAACAAGTAGTACAAATGATAACATCGTTGGAAATGGAGAAATCCAGCATGGAACAGGTACAGGCAAAAAACAAGGAAGTGTTGAAATATCACATGACAGTGCAGGATCTGGAGATACTAGCAGAAAAGAGTGTGCGGGGAAAGGATAAAGTGATAGATTTGGAAAAAAAGTTTCATGCATTAGAGGTAGTGTTGCAACAAGTGAACTAAGTGGCTCGAGACGAGCCCCAGGTTAGTGTTGGGGGCCTGTTGGAACATGAATTTTTGGGAGAAAGCGCAATAAGAAAGGAAGCATGGACCAAAGGGAACGATGTGCGCCAAAAAATAAGGAAGACCGGCGTGACAAAGGGAAAAGGAAGCAGCGGACAACATGATTTGAGGAAATCTGGCGCATATGTGGACAAACCTAGCCATGTTAGGGTTAGGGTTTTTGAGTCATATTGTAAGGGTTTTAACCCATTTTGTAGTATACATAAGATGTATGAGGTAGATTGAGTGTTATCGTCTTTTATCTTTTTGGTGTCTTTGTTGAGAGAGAGAGTATCATACTTTTGGTTAGAGTCTATATTTTGTTGAGAGTTGTGGAGCTCAAGATAGAGTTGATGTAACTGGGGGTCAGGTCACAAGTTGTGGAGCGTGGTGTGATGTTGGTCTGCCTCACCACTATTCACATATCCTATGATGTAATGCGCACAACGCTATTTTGATGATGAAGAAGAAATAAAAAGAATATCTTTGTGGATGTAGCCCTGGGGGGGTGAACCACAGTAAAACCATGTGTTGCAATGTGTCTGAATGTTTTTTGGTATTTCTACAATTATAAATGGTTAGATGAATGAATGGTTTTAATTACAACACACACTAGAATATGTATGCAGAATGAATGAAAAATTAGATTTGGTGAATGGTATAATATAATGCATCTTAAATTATAAATAGAAGTAAGAATAACAACCCCCAATCCCTTCCATGACTATAGACACTTGTGTCCTGCAGTCACCCATAAACCATCTCGGGTGAGACTGCATTGTGCACTTTGTGCGTAGTGTAGCCTTTTGGTTTACCATAAGGGTTGATGGTGAAAAGGGTTTTATTGGAGAACTAAGGTAGATGTGGGTCAGCCCATACATCCAACAATGGCTCTGGCTAATATTTCCTCAACACCTTTTTCTTTAGGTTCTACTTATCCTCTTGAATATTTTTCTTCTCTTTCATTGACATCTCCCGTGTCAACATCTCTTCGTTGGGAAGCTTCCATTGCTTCCAATTGTGCTTGAAGATTCCTCATTTCTTCAATAACTTCATAATTTGCGACGGTTCTTCCTCTTCGACCTCAGCCTTGGCCTCTTCCTCCTCACATTCTGAATATCATCTTCAATTTTTTGTAGCCTTTCTTGGCTTACGCTCTAATACCAAAATTGAATCTAATCCATACTAGTTACAACTTAAACAATTTGAAATTCCTCTCTTATTAAAAATTTCGATTTTTCTCCCTTATTCAACAAACCTGCAAATTTTCTGTCAATTTCAGTGGATTTTTTATGTCATTTGACCATTTCATTAGTCAAGTATCAGATCTATCGGACCACTGAAACATTTCTTTGTACAAATAAATTTTATCAGGTCACTAGTTTCTGAAATCCAGGTCTACACTTGTTTCATCTACCTAATCTTCTCAATCCCCACCAGTGTGTTGTTACCCTGGGCTCCCACGATTTTGGTACTTCGATATATAATCCAATTGACATTTCAGGTATGTCGGCCACTGGGGATACACAAGACACAATTTGCCAAGTTTCCATAGTGTTGGTCTGGTGCCACTAGACATGGCGATATCACTAATTCCTTTGGTGATTCACCAAATTAGGAACTCTGCTAAAGATGGAACCTGCAAATGTTCATTAACCCAAAGAATCTATGTGATTTATTATTCGATAAGTTCCAATAGAATAATAATGAGCTAGAAATTTCATAAGAACCAAGAAATCAACTATGGGATCAATTTGATGATCAATCTGGACAGAAGAGACAGGTTCACAAAACTGATAAGATTTTTATTAAGTCTCTATTTCATGCTCTGTCTAGTTCCCTCTAATGTTATTTTCTATGCCCAACATATTTTTTATTTCAACACAAATAAGATCGATCCAGATCACATAAAATGGGATTGGATCTCTCCAAATACAAACAAAACACTAAATTGCTCACAACGAACTAACTATGATCCTGGAAATTAGGATCAAATCCAAACACCTCTCCTAAATTCTCTAACTCTTCAACCTCCTATCCAAATTAGACACAACTATTACATTCATGGAAAAAATTCCTTCTTCTCGAACACCCTAGAAACATTCTAGACTATCACAACTTAGGAAAATCAAACAATTACAAGCCTCTTGACAATGAGGAAACCAACTTCCTCTCATAAATGTCTAAGACCTTATAGAGGTCAAATACTAATTTGATTGTGGAATATGCTCGTGCATCAAGGGAATGCGGTGCTTCAAAAGGAGATTCCAAAGATTGACCCAAGATAGGGATCCCCCCTTCAAGATGTGGAATCTCATCATCAAATTCATGATATGTCTTTACACAAGTGAATCTGTCTAGATGTTCAAGCTTCCTCTCAACAATTTCGTCTTTCTTGGAGGATTCAAGAAATATCACATCTCTAGAAAGGATGAATTTATTGTTTGTCTCATCGTAAAGACGGTACCCCTTGCTGGTATTTTTAGTACCCCAAGAAGATGCACTTTTGACTCCTTGTTATAGCCCTAAATTTCTCTACACATGCATACATGGACTTGGCCCTCCTACTTGCATTTTTTGCCAAAGCACTGCTAAGAAACTCTTCTTAAAAAACTGATTTTTAGAAGATGTACGCGCCCTGCACCATTACATCCCGCGTACATACGCTTGCTGCACCATTACAACTCGCTTGCATATGCATGTTGCACCATTACAGCCCGCATATGCTTGCAAAAGTTGCAAGGAATTCGTTGAAATTGACGGGCTATTGGAAGTTTCCCAACTAATCTGCCTACTATGACCCGTCACCCAACCGAATAACCATCCTTTTGGCATATAAAAGGAGGTGTTGGGGTCTCATTTCATTGAAACTTTGCTTGATTTCACTTCCCCTCCTTGCCCAAGATATTGTTGCCTTTTGTGAGAAATTGCCTCAACATTCCCTCATTAGCCCCTTCTTCCTCCATTTAACCCATTCATTTTCATAGAAGAGATCAGAAGGTTGAGAGGAGAATTTCATACAAGGTACACTTGGAGCATGGTGAAGAGGAGCCCGGACCAAGTTCGTGGAGCGATGGTCGACTTAGATTGTAAAGGTATAATCTTCGTGTTATGAATAAAATAATTACATTTTCCTGTCCCAAATGATGGTGTCTTTAGTACTTTCATTGATTTATGCTTGACATTCTAACATCTAACCCTAACTTATATATGGAATAACATGCTTGTAGTTCTTTGTTTGTCAATCTTTGGATGCAGGTCAGCCCTGGGAGGAGGTGTGCAGTCAATGGAACTTCCAAGCACGAGGAGATCATCACCAGACATGGGATTATAGGTATAGTTACTCGATCTCCTTTCTCTTTGCTTTCTTTATATTAGTTTTGGTATGTTTGGGGTAGTATAGAGAATTAATTAGCTTTTAGACGATTATTTGATCTGCCTACATTCTGAACCCTAGTGTAGTTAAAGGGGGGTTATTTCCCGCTAGCACTTACGAATGAGCGTAGTCGTCACATCTCTTCTCGGAGATAAGCTACCACCATTCTAGCGAGCTTATTCACTCTATATTTTTATAGTTTATGTACATTTCTCTCATTAATAAAAATTGTGCATTGTTGTATCTCTGTGTTTATTGCAATATCTCTGTATATTTCATTGTTATATCTCCACCTTTATTTCATTCTCAAAATAATCTGGATCAACTTCCAACTCCTCGCATCAAGATTGCTTCTTTGGTCCTTAGGAATCAAGACATATCATGTGGAACCAAAGACCCTGAGATGACTCACCAAAGGAATGTGGCCATACCACATTTCATATGGAGTCTTGTTTCTAAGAGCATGATATGGACACATGTTTTTGACATAAATTGCACATAAAATTGCATCCTCCCAAAACATCAATTCAACATTCTTGAAAAACATCATGGAATGAATCATATTTAGAAGTGTCATGTTCATTCATTCAACTACGTCGTTTTGTTGGGGATTGTATGGAACTGTTGTTTGATGTTTGATCCCACGTTGGTGAAGGTAGATTTCAAATTCATTAGAAGTATATTCTCTTCCATTATTAGTGTGAAGAGAGCTAATACGAGACTGAGCTTCATTTTGAATCCATACATGAAAAATTTTAAATGTTTCAAAAGCTTGTGATTTATCTTTGAACAAATACACCCAACACATTCTAGTGTAATCATCAATAAAAGTCATGATATATTTGTTTCCATTTGCAGAAGGAACATGCATAGGGCCACATAAATCAAAATGAATCAGTTTAAGTTTTCTACATGATCTGGAAGTAGAATCGTGGAAAGGTTGTTTATTATGCTTTCCAATGATACAAACATCACATTGTTTTAGTTTTCTAGGAATGGTGGGCGAACTAGAAACACCAGTCTTTCTTAATAAACGAAGATTGTCATAATTAATATGGCCAAATATAGCATGCCATAAAAGACTAGATGGCATTATACCCGAGTCACGATGAGAGAGGTATGCAACAATGTGTGTATGGGCAAATGTCCCATTCAACTTCAACAGTCTTCCATCTTCTATTCCGGTCATGACAACCATGTTGTCAGAATCTTTCCCATTCTCAACTTTGGCGCCAAACATATGAACATAGTGGCCTTGCTGTTTGATGTGCACACGGGACAAAAAACTTCTTTGCAACTCAGGAAGATAGAGTACATTATGCAAAAGAAAATTCGGGAGTCTAAGCAACTTCAGCCTAATGGTGCCCATTCCTGAAGGTTTTAGACTTGATCTATCTGCAAAGTACACTACACCATCTACATTGTCATCAAAGTCTTCGAAGAAATCTCTTTGAAATGTCATGTGGGAGGTCGTGCCTGTGTCAAGAAGCCATGCATCTCCGCAAGAAGAAAATGAAGTATTAAATAGATCTCCAGTTACTCCTATATTGCAATAGGCAATAAAATAATACATGTGTTTTACCTTCTACCAGGTCTGAGGTTCTATCTTTGTCTTCTTTGATCCTCTACCATGGAACTTTGTTGTCGGAGGCTTCATGTGACCCATTTATTCTATAACGGGTACAATGAAGCTCAGATTTTTCGCAGGGATTATGCCAACCCCCTTTGCCTCTGAGCTTCTTCTTGCTTCATCTTCGCTTATTGTCTCCATGCAGTCTATTAGTTGCAGTGCTTTCAAAAACCATGCTGCCAAATGAAGAAGGTGCACCAAGGGATGGTGTCAAAGCCAAGAGCGATGCTCTTCGCAACTTCAATATTTTAATTGTATGACTGGTGAGCTCTAATACTGCTACCAATGCCATCCCCACCAATCAATTTGTAGTTAAACCAAAAATAATATCATATGAATGAATTAGAAATGTAAAAAAATACTAGGCAAGGAGGAGAAGAGTGTAGGGTGAATGAAAGCGATATGATGAATGTAAGTGGTTCGATATACTTGGAATGAACCCTAATATTGCTCTGATACCACTGTCAGGCCAGGGAATGGCAGAAAAGATAACTCCACACTATTGTACTTTACATTATTATGATAGGTGCATATATACATGAGTAAATGACTCTTGGTCTTCCTAAATGGGTGATCGTTCCTATCACCTATGACTCTTCGTATTTACATACAGTTACAAGTAACATAACTACAAAGGATTACATGTCCAACACCTTTAAATTGTTTCTTTTTAGATTCTTTGGAAAGATCCAGGTTGGTAGACGTAGCCCCAATAGATATTCAATTGACACGGGTCAATAATCATACAGGTGAAGTAGCGATGTCTAAAAGATTGGATAGATTTCTATGGCATGAGAATTTATGTGGGAAGATAGGCAGGTTTAGATCTTGGTTTTCCCGGGTTCGATTACAAATCACTTCATGATTTTTCTAGAATTGGGCGAGCCAAGAGATAAGCCATGTGCACCCAAGAGATAAGCCATGTGCACCTTTTAAGTTTAACCCAGTGTGGATTGTAGAGGAAGATTTCAAAGCTCTGGTCATCTCCAATTGGAAGCAATACGACCCTTCTCTGACTCTTTCATCTTGCTCTCAGTTTGTTTCTTCCTTAAAACACTTAAAGGAAAAGGTGGTGGACTAGTCGATAGTCAGGCATAGGTCAAGGGGGTTCAACCAAGAGAGTTGGATGATAAGATTGGAAGGAGACTACAAGGTAGCATTGGATTTTTATTAGATGTTGAGAGTATGTTGGAACCAAATGCTCTTGAATAGAAAAAGTTGAAACTTCTCTTGGAAGAAGAACAAGATTGGCAAATAAAGATTTGAGCCACTTGGATTGCCTATGGGGATCAAAACACCAAGTATTTTCATAATTTTTCCAGTCATAGAAGGACTAAAACACAACTTGAGAGTTACATGTTGAAGATGGTAGAGAAGCGAGATCCTTTAAGGAAATGGTGGATTGTGACTCTGATTAATAAATATCCCCAGTTGTTAGAGGAAAATGAAAATGATGATCTATAAAAGGATGTTTCTAAGGAGGAGTTACAAGCAGTACTAGGCACTTTCCACAAAGATCATATCCCAAGCTTGGATGGTTGGACGATCAAATTTTTTGAGGATTTCTTTGATTTGTTCTCAGAAGATCTTTTGAGGGTAATTGAGGAGGTTATGATGGAAGGAAGAGTGTCTTCAAATATCAATTCAATGTTTCTAGCTCTAATACCAAAGGTGGACCATCTAGAGACCTTCAATGACTTTTGTCCTATTTCATTATGCAACACGGTGTACAAGATTATATCAAAGAAAATTGTTGTTCAACTTAAGTCAATTTTGTCATGGGTTATATCAAATGAACAATTTTGTTTTCTGGTAGGTAGGAACATACATGAAGCAGTTGGGGCAGCTTAAGAGGCGCTTCACAGTATAAACAAACTCTCAAGGCCAACTTTGATTCTTAAGCTAGATTTATCCTAAGCTTACGATAGGGTTTCTTAGACCTTCTTGCACTTAATGCTATTACAGATTAGTTTATCACTTCCAATGGTCAAATGGATCATGGGTTGTGTCACTTCTCTCTAGGTGGTTGTTCTAATAAATTTATCGACATCCCCCTTCTTTAAGCTTGCACGAGGACTGCACAAGGGATGTCCTTTATCTCCATATATATATTTGCTTGTAGTCGAGGGTTTACGTCAGTGGATCTCTAATGCAAATGCTAGAAGAACAGTGGAAGGAGTACATATAAGTAGAAGGGTTTCATTAATACATCTACTTTTTGTAGATGATATCATGATTTTCTGTTTTGTGAGTGAATGGGAAGTAGGGAAATTGGTGGTTATTTTAAATCTCTATTATTTGGGCATGAGAATGGAGATTAATAGAGTAAATTCATTGGCATGCGACTATGCTCTGGAGGATTGTGTGCTGAGCAGGGTGAGAGAGTTGATTCCTTGTCAGTTCAGAGTGTTGGATGAAGGTATCAAATACCTTGGGTTCGTAATTAAATCAAATAAATATAGGAAAGAATATTGGCAATGGCTAGTTGGAAAGATCGAAAAGAAGATCGACTTTTGGTGCAATAGGTGGTTGTCTAGAGTTGGTAAACTCATATTGGTCAAATCGGTTTTGGAAGCAATACTTCTATATTGGCATTTGTTGTCCTTGGAAGCAATACTTCTATATTGGCATTTGTTGGCCTATGTTCCAAAGGGCTCTTTAGAGCAAATCAAGAAATTATGCTTCAATTATTTATAGGGAGGACATGACAATTACGGGGGATTATGTTTAGCCAATTGGAAAAGCCTAGCACTCCCAAAAAACTAGGATTGTTGGGGATTAAAATATGTTCACCTCTTCAGAATATCCCTTGCAACAAAGTCTCTTTGGAATTTTATAAGTAAACACAGCCTTTGGAAAGACATACTTGTTGATAAATACATATTAAAGTATGTAGATTTCCACAATTCCTCATAATGTTGTTTGTAATCATGGAAATAAATTGTGTAAGGATTTTTTGAAACATCCAACGTTTTGAGTGGACACTCCACCCATCATCAGGGTCTGTTGAAGCAATAAGTATCAACAGTCCTTGATGATGGGTGGAGTGTCCACTCAAAACGTTGGACATTTCAAAAACTCCTTACATAGTTTATTTCCATAATTACAAACAATGATAAACATATAGCCTTGGACAACATTGTCGAGCGGATCTGGAAAGAAAACAAAAGTATAATTGGAGTTTCCAATCAATGGAAAGCATTGTCCCTCTCTTTTCCAATAACTAGGAGATATCTTGCATGTAAATTTGGCTCGGGAACAATTGTCGAAGCATGTGTAGATGCAATCATGGGATGTGGAGATGTAATTTTTCTATCTGAATAGTTGGTAAGGGCTCTACAACTTTAGGGACGATCCATTCTTTCTAGATTAGCAGATCTGAGGATGACTACAATTTGGAAACAAGGATGGATTTCTTTCGATCAATTGGGCCTTCTAGAGGTCCGTAGAGCGACATGGGAAATGTTCACTCAGTCATTAGCAGGAGGTCACATTAGGCTAATAGATCAATAGGATGAGCTAGTATGGATTTATAATAATACAAGAGGTTTTTATAGCACCAAGTGTGGATATCGATCCTTGGTAGAGGATCGTATCCCAAACATAATCTAGTGGTGGAAGCCTTTGTGGAAATTGAACACACCCCCTAAAAGTATTTTATTAATGTGGCTGGTGATTAATGGTAAAATTATGACGTGAGATGTTTTACAACGAATAAACTTCCATGGTTGAGGACTCTATTTTTTGTGTAGAATGCACAAGGAAACCATTCCACATATAATTATAAATTATAATTTCGCAAGGGATGTTTGGGTAGAGGCTTCCAAAGCTCTCGGTATACATGGATCCTGGGATAAGGAAAGTATAGTCTTATGCTTTCAAGAGTGGTTTTATAATTGCACCTTAAAACCTTTTTGAGTTCTACCATTGTTAATAGTTTGGAGTTTATGGATAGCACACAACTCGATAATTTCTTAAGGAGGGTCTACAATTCTTGAAATGGTGGCAACTAGAGCAGTGAACATGTTCCTGTCTTATTCCACTCCTTCCAAAACATAGCCTACACGAAATTTATCTCCCTTGGTAAAAGATTACAACCATCCTTAAGCCTTTTTTGATGAGGCATGTCAAGGGGAGGCACATTTATGTGGATTGGATTTTGCACTTTATGTTTCTGATCAACATTACTATGCTTTTAAGGCAAATGCAAGAGAAGGGACAAACAATACAACAAAAATTTTGACACTCCTCTTTTTTCTCAAATTTGTCAATATAAACAACAAAAATATGAAGCAAGTGATGGGGGATTCATCTCTTTTTATAATATGGATGAAGAATGAGATTCAAATACTAATTATAAATCGGCAGGCCCTTGCTCAACAAGTAAATGATGTGTCATCGATTGTACTACAGATTCATTATCAACATGTATATATGGAGAATAATGAACAGTTTGATCAACTACCCAAGGATGGATTAGTCCTTCAAGAGGGGACTTATCAGATCCTGATCCATGAAGGAGTTACTGAAAATACTATTTTTGAGAGATTAGATGATCTCCTAGTATCTTGACTTTATGATGTTCTTACTAATGTATCTTGACTTTGACCAATATAGAAGTATTGCTTCCAATATATCTAAAGAGCCCTTACCAACTATAAAAAGTATGTTTTTTCCGTGGGAAATTTTTTTTTCTTTCACGATTTAATGTGC
>SNQJ01S0090250.1:24547-46589 GCA_010110895.2 Picea sitchensis | reverse complement strand
GGGGATTAAAATATGTTCACCTCTTCAGAATATCCCTTGCAACAAAGTCTCTTTGGAATTTTATAAGTAAACACAGCCTTTGGAAAGACATACTTGTTGATAAATACATATTAAAGTATGTAGATTTCCACAATTCCTCATAAGGTTGTTTGTAATCATGGAAATAAATTGTGTAAGGATTTTTTGAAACATCCAACGTTTTGAGTGNCATATTTGGATTTGCACCTGTGACCTCCAAGGAGGAAACACATGTTCCTAACCATTATGGGCATAATGGTTAAGAACATGTGTTTCCTCCTTGGAGGTCACAGGTGCAAATCCAGAGGGGGGTAGGGTATGTATACCTCCATAGACCTTAGCAGTCAAATCGTTGCGTGAAAGGGGTCCCTTGTCCCATAGAGAAGGGTGTTAAACATTATGTAATGACGTTAAATTAAATGCTTACTACATAAAATGAAATTAAATGATTTAAATTAAAGTTAATCATTATATGACATCTCAAATTTAAATGAGTGATACATCTTAAATTTGATTTAAAATCAGAAAAATAATTAATGATCATAATCATTAATATACACAATACATTTTATAAGTCAAACAATATCAACATCAACTTGTTATGAAAAGACATAGTATACGTGAACAAAAACAGTAAAACCAATATATATGTCAGATATACATCTCAAATATGTCAAAATATGGCATCTCAAATTTAAATGAGTGATACATTTCAAATTTAATTTTAAAATAGAAAAATCATTAACATACATACAATACATCCCAAAGGGGTAGGACCCAATGCTGAATAGCAATGAGTTTTTCACCATTGGGCAAGGTTCAATTCCCATGAGGGATTTTCCTAGAGCCGTGGGGTTGCTTTGAGGTAGTGGTCGAATGTATGGTTGCACCCAAAAATATTATATTAAATGGTCTTGTGACCTATGCACACATAAGTGGATCAAAACCCACCCCTGTGTCCTTCAAAATTAAGCCCAAAGGGGTCAGATCCAATGGTCAAAAGAAAGGAGTTTTTCACCATTGGGCAATGTTCAATTCCCATGTGAGATGGAGCCATGGGGTCCCCTTGAGGTAGTGGTCAAACATATGGTTGCACTAACAAATATTATATTAAATATGGTCTCGTGACTCATGCACATATGTGGTCAAATCCCACCCCCATATCCTTCAAATTTCAAGCCCAAGGGGATTGGACCAAATGGTGAAAAGTGAGGAGTTTTTCGCCACTGGGAAAGGTTCAATTTCCATTAGGGATTTTCTTAGAGCCACAAGGTCACCTCGAGGTATTGGTCGAACCTGTGGCTGCACCCTGAGAGATTATATTAAATGGTCTCATGACCCATGCACACATTAGTTGATCAAAGCCCACTCCCATGTCCTTCAAAAATTTATGTCCAAAGGGGTTAGATCCAATGGTGAAAAGTGAGGAGTTTTTCATCATTGGGCAATGTTCAACCCCCATGAGGGATTTTCCTAGAGCCATGGGTTAACCTTCGGGTAGTGGTCGAACGTGTGGTTACACCGAGAGAGACTATATGTCAATGCACTATTTATGTAGGAACATTCGTGCATGTCATGGAAATAAAATGTACTATTGAGTTTTTTTTTTTTTGGAATAAAAACCTATATTTTATAATTAAATGTTTTAACCTAATTCAATGTTATTTATAGAAATAATCCATCGACACGTCATTAATTTATGTGCACAAGTATTTAAAAATAAAAATAAAAACCAATATTGTATGACAAATATGTAACTAATTCAATGCATTGTGTATTTTTCCCGGGAAAAAAAAAACTTTATATTCCAAAGTAGAATATACATTTTATCGTCCTTAAAGGACTGATCATAGCTTCACATGCTTAATCTAAGCAATTAGTATTTCTTTTTGACTGAATAACCTCAACTATCATCACTTATACTTACAAAAAAAAAAACGTGTTGAGACAAATTCTCCCTACTATTAATATTGTTCACTCCATTGCTAGTTACATACAAAATAAAGGAAAGTACTAAAGGCCCAAAAAATAAACTAAAACAGGAAATACATTTCCTCATGTATGTGTCCTTTGAATAATTATTGAGAGATAAAGACACCCTCCTCTAGCGATAGGGCTTCTTTGGATAGGTCGTCGGCCTAGGAGTTTAGCTCTCTCTATATATGGGTGAAAGAAGTCCACTCAAAGGTGTTGAGGGAGRCATCTATTTGAGTCAACAATGATTGAAGGCGAACCACCTATACTTGCATTTTTTGTTGTCCCAATCGATTACCACCTTGGAGTCTCTCATTACCTATAACCTGTTCAATTTTATATTTTTTACAAGGAACAACAGTGTCCACAACGTCGATAATTATGCCTTTGTGTTGGTGCCTCGACCTGGAGCATATCTAACTTGGAAGAAATGCATATCAGTATGATGAAGAACCACTCTAATCTCACATATGGGGGGGTGTCCTTGGCTAGCGTCGTCAAAGAAACCCCACGGAATTTAAGTTATCAACTTGGGCATGGAAGGATTACAAGGTTTTATTTTCTTTGGCTTGCACTTAAACTCTTGGGAAAGTTTTGTCACCAATCTAGCCACTACCTCGACATGAATAATTTTATCTTGAAAAATGCACATGTTTCAAACCCACCAAATGAAATAAGTGAAGAAGCAAGGAAGATAACCATAGTCTTTTACATATGCTTCATTCATCTAGTATTTTAGCCAGCCTTCTAGATTTCCAATCAAAGCACGAGAATCTACTTTAAAATTTGAGGAAACTAAAGACCAAACCTGAGTCGCGAAGGAACAAGAGACGAACAAATGCTAGGCAATTTCAACCTTCTTCCTGCACATAACACATCTGTCAGGGCCTACCCACCCCCTTCTAAGGCCATTATCCCATGTTAAAAGTTTATCATGGAGAGCCAACCACAATGGAATTTTCCTTTTTAGAGGTGAGTGTATGCTCCATACTTTGTCCCACCACCAAGTGCGCTCTCCTGAAAACACTTCTTCAACTAGAACTGAGTAGTCAATCTTTGTTTTGTATTCCCCATTCAATGAGTTATTTGACTATACCATGGTGTCGTCCTCCTCTTTGTGCAACCTAACAAAATTTGTGTGAAGGTTTTCGACATATCTCTTCCACTCTTCCACTTGACCACCCTCTAAACCCATGATAGAATCCACAATCAATTATTACGATCAACCATATCAGTCTCGGGGACCCTTGCATCCCATAGGGTGAAAATTCCTTTTAAGTGAAGAGATGAAACTAGATCCTCATTCAATTTAAAGTCTCCATTATAACCTTCACAAGGATCCTCCCCGATCCTTAATTTTTTGTCGTTTCCTACTTGCCAGATTGTCCAGTCACCAATGAGGGGGAATGCTTCCAACAAAGCTTTCCACACTATTGAGCAATTGACTATTGTTGACTATCATTTTATGTTGAGTACAAAACCATTCCTCCACCGACTTACCAACAAAATACTTTGAGGACATAACCCTTCCCCATAGCATATTATTATGGATAAGCCTCCAAAGGCTCTTTGTTGTTAGGGCCTAATTGAACATGCAAATATTTTTGTTCCCCCAACTTCCCAAAACCTTAGGCATCGTGATGCGTGCCCACTTGATGAATGGAATGCCTTCCACATTGTTTCTTCTTGACCATAAGAACTAAAAGCTGATTTTTCTGATTTTTGTTAGGGTACCCTTAGGAATGTTTACAATGGACGCCCAATACACCAAGATGTTATTGAGAACAAATTGAAGGAGAATAAGGTGCCCAGCCCGTGAAAGCCAGTGGTGAACCCAAAGGGAGATTCTCACTTTGAATTTTTTGAAGACCCACATCTAGTTGTCATAGGAGTAGGCATTCGGTTTCAACACGAAACCTGAGTATTTGAGTCCCTCTTTAATGCCTTTACGTGAGAATGGAAAAATATTATCCAATTGTTCTTGCACAACTTCTCGAAGAAAGTTGTATAGAATATTTGACTTGGCCATGTTGATTTGCATACCTGTATCTAAACAAAATAATTCTAGTATGTCTTTAAGGACCTGTAATTCCTGCGCACATCCTGCACCAAAGAGAAGGATGTCGTCAATAAATATAAAATGAGTAAGAATTTTTGTAGTTGTGATTTTGACTCCTTTTAGCTTGTCGATTCTCCTTGCATTGCCAATAAGCCTTCTTAAACCTTCAACGATAATAAGGAAGAGGAACAAAGACAGAGGGAAAGCCCATCTGATTCCTTTAGAGGAGTAAAATAAATTGGATGGTGAGCCATTAATAAGGACAACGAATAAAGTAGACTCAATGCAACCCATTATCCAAGTGACAATGGCTAGATACAACCCCATTTGAATCAGAGAAGGTCTCAAAAACATCCAACTAACTTTCTTGTAGGCTTTGGAAAAGTCCAGCTTCATGATAATGGACAAAATCTTTTAAAGTCTTGACAGAGTGAAGAGATACTCGGGCCAGGGATATTGCATCATGAATTTGTCTCTTATATAAAAATTTGAACTACTCTTCGAAGATTATTTCATTAAGGAAAAGCTTAATCCTATTCACAATAATCTTGGAGATGAGTTTGTAAATGACATTACAACATGATATATGTCTGAAATCCTCAAATGTCAAGGCTTATTTTTTCTTTAGAATTAGAGCTATGTGGGTTTCATTGAAGGTGCCAAGGATTTTATGAACTTTGTGATTCCTTCACCACCTTCTGTAATTCATCTTTTATCAGGTCGTAGAAACCTAGATAAGATTCTATAGAAAGGTCATCCAACCCTGGACTTTTACCTTTTTGGAGAGAAGAAAGGGTGGCTAGGAGTTCTCCTTCCAGTACCTCTGCCTATAGAGACTCATTCCTTTCGTCATTAAAAGACATAGGGAAAAGGTTAGCCACCTTTAGAATTTCTTCAATAGGTCATCCTCTTGGTTCCGTAAAAAGGAAGGCATAAAAACCCTACCCCGCCTCAACAATTCCTTCAAAGGACTTGACAATCTGACCATTTTGGTCTAATATTTCTCAGATGGAGTTAAGGTTCTTCCAATAGTTTGCGTACTTGTGGAAAATTTTGGTGTTGTTATCTCCCTCCTTTAACCACACTGCCCCACTTTTAAGGGGCCACTTCGTTTATTCATTGGTCAATGAGTCCTGTCTCTTAGCCATCAGCGCTTTTAGGGAACTCTATTCATCCATAAAGAGAGAACCAACCTATTTTTCCACCAGAAGGAAGTCAATCTTTGATTCAACTTCGAGAAGGAGGAATTGGGCTTTCTTGTTGAAAGCACATGCCCAATCTTTGGTATCTTTTTTTACCTTTCCCAAATTATCAATGAATTGTTGCATGTAGGAGCTCCCTACATCCTCCTTCATGTGGGTCTAGAGAGATGAGACCAACTTTATGTAATCTTCCTTTAGGAGCTAGGAATGGTTAAATTTCAATGGGGAGGGTGGTTTCGCCCCTTTCTTTTCGATCTTCAACATCATGGGCAAAAGATCTAAGATTCCCCCCAAGGAAACTTGAGACTGGATCATCCAAGGATTCTCTATTAAATCTTCAAAGATGAGAAATCTATCAAGTTGTTTTGCTACAAAATTCACCCCTTTTCTACCATTCTGCCAGGTGGGAATCAGTTCTGGAGGCTCCAAATCAACTAGTTGTACCTCTTCTATCATATGAGCAAAGAATCCCTCCAATGAATCCTTACGAGGGTGCCCCCCCCACACTTCCCTAATCGAGAGAGTGAAGTTAAGGTCACCTCCAAGAATGATGTTGGTAGAAGAAAGGTGGAAGAAAGGATCCCATGAGAGACAAAACCTTCCTAGAAGGTTCTTTTTTGTGCATATGGACCATACATGTTGAGCACCCTGAAAGAAGCATCTAGTTTTTGATCTACTAGGTCCACCACTATTCCAGAACAAATATAGAAATAAGAAAGGACCCTTAAACGAGAATTACAAGCCGTGAGTAGACCCCCTGATAAACCCTCTATATCAATTGTATTGAAAGACCAATCCTTTAGTCACGATCAAAGGGATTATGTGGCCTTGGCCCCTACACACATGGCTTCTTGGATCATTATTACATTCGGAGAACGAGCTTTCACGAGCCTTTGGAGGGATAGGATTTTCGAGGCATTTCTGATCTCACAAGCACTGAAAGAGAGACAAATCATTACAAAACCTTCTCCTCGAATTTCTTTGCTCGAAGGGCACACACTATGTTGGTTTGTTTCCCACTTTTAATATCCTTCTTGCTTGAATTTGGGATAAGAGGCGAGACTTTCATCCAACATGAGCGCTCAGATGCTTGTCCATTGCCATACCTTCCGCAATGGGCCTCCTTTGTCGAGGGTTTGGCCTTTGACCGAAGGAGATAATTAGATTTGAGGATCAACTTGTGGTAGCTACTTTTCACAGAGTCTTCTGAGTGGGAGAGAGGAGGAATGGGATAGACGCTTGAGGGAGGGGGAACTTTAACAAGGGAAGAAGGGGGAAGGAGAAAACCCAGGGTAAACAAGGGGATGAGAATCTTTGAGGGTATTATCATTAGAGCGAGGGAGGGTTTTCCCTGGAACAGGAGATCAACAATTAGATGGAGAAAGATGACCAAGCTAAAAAACTTCCACTGTTGGCGCCAATTCTTCGAAAGGAGGATACTTATCCATGGGAAGCAGAGATGGGCTAGAAACTATAGGAGAGTGAGACTTACTAGAGATAAGGTTTGTCTCATCCATAAAGTGTTCATCACCTAACATCTCGACCTAAATTGCCATGGGGTCATCTTTGGAGGGACGAGCATCCTTTGAAGATTCCGACACATTTTCAGTCTCTGCACCTCCTGACAATTCATGATTGATTTTCTTCCTCAAAGTATTGAAAGGCGGAGTTTGAGACAAAGAATTACGACACTGCCCCTGTAGATGTCCCACCTCACGACAATCGAAATATCTAAATGTAATTCTCCAATAATCAATTCTTTGCACCCAAGGAAAACTTCCACAAACTAATTCTATTTCATCTAACAACCCCTCCCACATGTCTACTTTAACCTTCATCCAATCCCAACATCCGTTTGGCTTCGAGTCCCATTTTGGTTCTAAGCTTAAGAAATGACCTATTTTGTTGCCTATAAATTCCAACACATCTGTGTGCTAAAACAGGAGAGGGAGAATGCGAAGAATCACCCACACCAACGCCGGGGATAAGGGGGTCACGAATGAGGTTGAAACTTATGCCCCATCCCTTTAAAACCAATCCCGGCAGGCCCCAACCCCATGCCTACTTAAAAATTGTAAACATATCCTCCTTTGATCAAAAGCTGAAGCATAACCACCCCAGGCCATTGTGTGAAACTCACATCTATACTCCAACAAAGCAGACCAATTTACATCGATCCATACCCTTAAGGATTTCGACCTTACGATCTTAACACATAATCTACCCACCACCGTTTTACCTAGGATATCTAGGATCGCCTCAAGTTACATGTCGTCACCTGCCACCATCTTAATCCACTCCCTTTTAGCCTTCCAACATCTTTTTTTTTTCGAGTGCACGAGAGATGAAATTGGCTTAAAGGCTTCCCCATTGACCCTCTAGTGATACAGATAACTGATCCACTGATGAAGAAAACCTGCTATCAGGTTGGAGTGGGGAATGGATAAGAGAGAACACCCCATTTCGAGACTTGGAAGAATGAGCCCGTACAACTGGTGTAAAAGACAAGGATAAGCTTATCCCAACCCCCCTGCTTTCAAATTGATGTATCGTTCTCCCTGGAAAAAATGACCTTCATATGGATTCCATCTAACACATCGCACATCTATGGAGAGTCCATGTGATCGAGGTGGATATTGGTGGCCACCCACCTATTCCAACTGGCTCCTCTTGACAATTTTTAGTTCAACGTGTTCTTTTGTACTTCTTTGTAATTGTGGGTTCTACACTTACAGGGTTGTCTGAAGCCCTACACATCTTCCACGTGGAGACTGGTGGCCTCCCACCTAATCCAATTGTCTTATTTTGGATGTTTTAATGTCAACACATCTTTCTATACTTCCAGGGCCGTTTTGGGCCCTAAACAATGTTTTTTTTGGCTTGCCACAGTCAAATTGTAGACAAAGACAAAGTTTGACATCGTAATGCGTAGTTCTCGAAAAGACCTTTCAAACGGGCTATCACGCGCCTAAAATGGAGGTCGTATGCAAAAGTTACAACCCCGAGAAGTTGAGGTACCAACTTACCCATCAGGGCCCACATGACTTTTGGTGTTTCACCTCCTAGGGTTAGGTTTTTGGATGTCTATGGTTTTGGCATTCATGAGTAATGTTAAAAAGGCCTCTGGAGCCTCATTGTAATCATTCTGCTCAGACAGATGCACGTAGTAGCCACATCTCTTCTCAGAGATAGCTACCACCATTCGAGCAAGTTGTTTCAGTTCTGTAGTTTTACAGTTTCGGCCTATTTCATTTATTCAATAGAAGATCACTGGATATCTGTGTTGTTCTCCATATCTCTGTGTTTATTGTATTTAGTTTGTTAATAAGTTCGTTGCACTCCTAAATTCAGATCACCATGGCTTGGGCCCTCCTGCTCTTCTGCATGGAGATGAAGTCTGTATTCGTGTAGAGCATTTCCGCCATACTAAGGGCATTATATTCAAAATAAACCTCTTCATTCTCCATACAGAACATTTGTACTGCTAATTAATTTATCCAATCTGGACCGCCCGGATATCAAATCAACCTACCCACCCCACATCCACCAGCTTCTTCACCTCATGATATGAACGAGATCCCTGCCTAGACCTGTTGCCTCAGACATTATCAGAGTTGAGCATAAACCCTAACTCCTCCCTTGATATTATGTGTTGTGTATTATAATGCACAAGTGTGTAATATATTTAAAACACACTAAATAGAGAATGTTTGAAACTAAATAAATCAAGTTGTTTTGCAGAATATGTATTACGATATTCGATGAGTCTTATTGCTTCACGCATTGGTGCATCACATTGTAGCGCACCTATGCGTTCATCCAATTAAAGTTCAACAATGCACTATTTATGAAGGTGCATCAATGCATGTCATGACATAAAAACACATTGTTAAGTTCTTTAATTGTTTTGAAATAAAAACTTATATTTTATAATTAAATGTCTTAGTCTATTTTGGTGCACTGTATAGAGATAACACACTTGTTTTTCGTAAATTGGTGCACGCTAGTAAGTTTTATAATTTTTAAAATAAAACCCAATATTGTATGGAAAACACACAACTAATTCAGGGCAATGTTCGTTGTAATGCATCAATGCGTTAATATATTTAGGATGCATCGAATAGAGATTGATGAAAACTAAAATAAATCAAGTTTTTTTTTCACAAAATATGATTATTGATATTCAATGCATCTTATTAATTTACAAACCAGTGCGCTCTATATTGTACTACACTAGTGCGTTCACCCAATTAAAGCACATCGATTAAAAAATCCTCCAATAACACCTTTCGCTGTTTGCATATGCTAGCAACCTTCACTGTAAATGGATAAGGGCAAAATTCTTTGGGAAGGCTCCACAAACACCTCCACTAGAAGGTGTTTTCCTTGTAGTGTAAATTAAGCATGCACAATCACCATTGTTGCAAAAGGGAGAAACTCATCATCTTTTTGTTTGATAGGCACCCCATGCCTTTTGTTGCCTCAAAAGTCTCGATAACATCGATGTTGAGGTGCAAGTCTCTAAGTTAATGTGTTAGCATCCTCCTTCACTTTGATGCTAACACCATTAGTGATTTTGATGTTGAGGACCATCTTTGGCTTGTTGTTGTTATCTATGTGATATTGCAAGCCATTTCATTGCAATGACATATTTCTAGAGGCATGTCCACAAAAGTAGTGGCCTTCACTAACATAATGACGAGGTGAATATGCATACTTACTCGACCCCCTTTCTCTTCCACGAGACATATTGTGTGAGGGTATGTGTATGATAATAAATAATAAATAATAAACAAGACAATGACATGTCATGTTTAGCCTCTTGGAATAATGTTTATAACTTTAAAATTTCTTCTCTTTTTGTGTGCTATCCACAATGATGTATAATCTATCGCAAGTGTACAAGTATCAAAATACCATGATTCTTTTGTCGATGGGGTGTCTATAGAAGTAGTAGTCATCCTATTAACATAATGGTTGATTGTGCAAGATGCATATGTGCACATGTTATTTTTTTTTACTCGGGTCACCGACTGTCCACTTGGAGGTACACATCCGACCGACCACGATACAACGCGCCTAACCCCGACGGACCCAATGAATTGAACCCACGACCTCATGACAGAGGGCCAACAACTTGATAGTGGGGATCCAACCAACTAAACTACCCGACGAGGCTTTCATAAGTGCACATGCTTAAGTGTATCATAATTACTAATTAGAATTTCCTTCCACATTATTACTCCCATCCCTTTTGGCTTGAGCAAATAAAAAGCCAACCCCGCTCTGTTAAAGTCCATTTCATGTGACCACGCCCTTGGAATAAGTATGGCCTAACTCCACCATCAAATAGGCCAATGCGCATTCTCCCTCTCTTTCTCAAAACAAAAGAATTATATTAAACGAGAATAGCGGAAGAAGAAGAAGAAGAAGCAGAGGGTTTGAAGAAAATCCACAGACTCAAAGAGACCGGTTGGGATTCGAAAGCAGAACCTCTTAACCAACGACTGGCAATGGTACTGTGGATACTTTCATCCTCCTTGTGCTTCACACGCCTAATTTTAATCTACTTTAGGGTTTTCTTTTTTCGTTTTTTTCCAAGTAACGGGGCCATTGCAATGAAACTTAAGTTATCGGCTTTCTGAAGTTTTCTTCAACTGCGTAGGTGTTTCTTATCACTAGTTGAGACGTTAACAGTAAATGGCCAGAAATGTTCAGGCCATTTAAACGAAATAAATTATTTTAAGCTTTGTTTATATTTAATCGTAGGCGAAAAATAACCGCAATTATGCCATTTTGTGATGATTTATTTGTTTCAGGGAAGTTGTGGTTAACGATGTTTAAAACATTAGCCGAGAGTAATTTATTCATAGAAGAATTTCATCTATTTCTGGTCTTGGGGTTCATCCGAGTCTAATTAACTTTATTTCGTGAATTTATCATTTATCTATTTATTATCCGGTTCGTCCTTTGAGACCTGCCCAGTCCATATGCGATTCTCTATTGGGGTGCTTTTATGGATGGCATGATTTTGTCTATGTAATGTGTTATGGATGGCATAATTTTGTCTCTGTAATCGTGCTTGGGAAGTATAGATGGTTCCACTACATGTCAGCAGCAGCAGTAGGTAGAGTAAAATATAACAGGATCAATGCATAATGTGGAAAAAGAGTCTTTGGTGACCTAGATATTGGTTTCTTGTTCCGTTCGTTTCTATTCCCGTCTCGACACTACATTAGTACATTACTAGTCTTTTTTATATGCATAGTGGAGGAGTATTCGCGTTTCTTATCGATTGAAAGTCTCTAGCCACATTTCTGTTTCCCTTCCTGTTGTCTATTCTGTTCCCTTTTCGTGCTTCTGGTAACATAGATTTCAGGTGTGCCTTTTAAGAGGAGCCTTTAGTTCCACTTCGAAAGTTGATTTATGTTCTAGGACTTGGATTAATTCATTCCAAAAACATCGACGTTGATGCTTTAAAAGTGCAAATATCTTCACCAATCTGCGACCCAACTCTTGAGAGTGTGCTCATCCGTGGTAAGCAAATTGCCATCATGTAATGGCTCAAATTAGAAAATATTTCTATAGGCTACCTTGTCCAAAACATTTTGAGACTGTTAGCTTGCTGTCTAATTACATTAATAGTGATGGACAAGAAAAAAAACAGTATCCTAACTGAAATTTGCAAATTAAGTTAATAACATATATGGCCCACAGAGAACCGTTGATCTTGTAGTGTGATGTAAATAAAGCCTTTTTATCTGTGAAGGAGTACTCAATGGTCATTATCTGTGGATATGGGTTGTTCGGGTTGTTGACAGAAGGGACTGGTCATCTCCTTCTTTTGGTGTCTTTGCTAGATTTTTCCAAACATTTTCTCCCATTTGAAGCATTATTCATTGCAGTGATCAGTAGAGTTGTAATGACTATAAATTTTATAAGCTCCCTAGCCATTTGGCCTGGGTCTATAGTGAAATGTAGAGAGTTGGTTAAACTTGCCATTAAAGGGTAGGGTGACACTGCAATACAAAACCTCAGGTTTAATTACAATATATGAGCACCATAGTTGAAAAACTGAGAGTTTTCTGAGTACTCCAGCGTCAAATTTGTCTTGGCCCTACCTCCTAGTGAGTCTAACTGCATTTGGAGGGAAAAACTAGCTGGTGTCAATTTTGAATGCAAAAAAGGAAAATAAAAGCCCTCATTTTGAATGATTTTTTTCTGCTGAGTTCTTTTCGAGTTTTTGATTAGTCCGAGTTGAATACGCACACTTGGTTTAGTCCATACAAGGGTACCTCAAAGAGATCAAAGTGGTCTTTTACGAGCTGGAGTTGATGACAATTGATGGCTTGTAGGTTTTCCTTACAAATTTTCATGCATCAAACTTTCATTTTTTTTTTAATTATGTTGCTTAAGGTCTTTCAAGAAAACGGTTATAAAGAATATCATGCTATCAAGGGTTTTTAAAATTCCTGTAGAGATATTCATAGTTGGGATCGAGACCTGATCAACTCTAATGATGGTTAGGGGGCTACTAATAAGTTTGCAAGGATATTAAAAAGAAAGAATACGAGGGCAACTTTTAGACTTGTGGATATCATCATGTAAAGTTCCCTTTGAAAGCTTTCCCAACCTATGGGGCAGGAATGCCACACAAATTTGAAAAACTCGACATGAATTTGAACCCATTAAATTTTAAGGCCATTAAATTCATACCTGCATGCAATTAACTAGTGCATGAAATAAACTTGCATAAACTCATTTCCATTTTGAATCTCATTCATAAGTAGAAATTAAACTTAAATGTCGAGTTATAAACAAAGGGTTAAGAGTAGAGATTGAACACTTTTCTTTTCACCAAGATGGTCCAAGAAACTGGTTGCATACGAGCAACTTTCCACCCAACCATAGGCATCCATTGTGGATGCCATTCCCAAGTTGGGCTATGAGGTCATCGGAGACTCATCCAACCCAATCGCTCTTAGGCTTGGCCAAGCTGTTCACACCTAAACACTCTAGGCATCCATCTAGTCATCAAATAGTTATGGCATTCTCATCCACTGCCCACACAACACAAGGAAGACATCTCCCTTCTCCGCCCCATAGTTCTTTAGGAGTATTCTACCTTCTAGTGCTCTCAGTGTATGTAGGAAGAACCCATTTCGTTGTTTAGCTTCTGGAAATAAAATTATACTTTGGCTCTAAGGCACCCAATGAGCAACAATTAACAAGGGAAATGGAGGTTTCCTTAAACAACCCAATCTCTATGCTCCTCTACAACCATCCATCTCTTTTCTCAGGTCCACCAATTACTCTCCCACAACTCAATTTGGTCATTTACAGGTTTATATATTAGTCCAAAGCACGTGAATGCAATTTTCAAAACTTCGATGATGCTAGGACACGAGAATAGTGAGTGTGTAGGAGTCAATTTGAATTAGAGTGGAAGAGCGTGCATGGGAATGCAGGTGGTTTGAATTTCCATGAGGATGGGGTCTCTTACAGTTCCCCATGAACCCCATGCCCTCATAACTATGTGAGGTAGACTTCCTCACCAATCGACCACCACATGCATTCAATGATTGGGTTCTAAGTTAGAGATGGTGATTGAAGTTTAAATAAGGCACATGATAAGTACAAAGAAAAAATAGAAGTTAGGAAACTTAGGATTATTTATCTCCCCTTGGGGCCTCTTTCCCCTTCCCCTCTAGTGGACTCATAGCCCCTCTAGTGCCCTTTGTAGCCAGATTGGACCATGGTATTAACTTTTAGATTAATATTTACATATCTCGAGTATACCATGGAAAGCATAATTACTGCAATTATATGCCTAGCCATTCACTCTTTGGGCCTTGGCCTTGAGCTTCGCATTATGAATCCATACAAGATATTTACATCATTTACACAGGGTCATTTTATTAAATATCATATGGCTTGACCCCTGTCATTAAATAATTCGATCTAATACATCCAAAGGTCAAAATCGATTTGGTCATTTATAGGTTTATATATTAGTCTAAAGCAGGAGAATGCAATTTTCAAAACTTCAATGATGCTAGGACATGAGAATAGTGAGGTATGTAGGAGTCAATTTGAATTAGAGTGGAAGAGTGTGTATGGGAATGGAGGTGCTTTGAATTTCCATGAGGATGGGGTCTCTTACACTTCCCCACGAACCCCATGCCCTGATAACTATGTGAGGTAGACTTCCTCACCAACCAACCACCACATGCATTCAATGATTGGGTTCTAAGTCAGTGATGGTGGTTGAAGTTTAAATAAGGCACATGAAAAATAAGAAGAAAAGATAGCAATTAGGAAACTTATAATTAGTTATCTCCCCTTGGGTCCTCTTTCACCTTCCCCTCTAGTGGATTCATAGCCCTCTTGCGCTCTTCGTAGCCAACTTGGACCATGATATCAACTTTTGGATTAATATTTACATATCTTGAGTATACCATGGAAAGCATAATTACCACAATTATATGCTTAGCCATTTACTATTTGGGCCTTGGCCTTGAGCTTTGCATTATGAATCCATACAAGATATTTACATCATTTACACATTGGGTCATTTTATTTAATCTCATATGGCTTGACTCCTATCATTATGAACTCTTATTTGCAACTTATACACAATTCGTTCTAATGCATCCAAAGGTCAAAATCGATGTGTTACATTCCCCTACCCCTTAGAATTTTACTGGCATTGGTGCAACTTAAGATTAAAACAAAAATGGGTATGCCTCTCTCATGGCATCCTCTAGCTCCCACGTAGCCTCTTTGAGACCAAAGTGCTTCCATTACACCTTTACTTGTCAGATGGTTGGATTCCAGACTCTAGAGCAACGTTACTTTCTTGTTGAGGATGCACAGTGGCTCTGCTTGGAGTTCTCCTTTGGTTCCACCTAGATCACAACAGAGTCAATCACGTGGTTAGGATCATTACATATTTCTTAAGCAGTGAAACATAGGAAACATTGTGAGCTTTATTGTTTGTAGGCAATGCAAGCCTATATGCAACTAGCCCTATCCTATCTATGATCTCAAATGGCTTGCAGTATCTAGGTGCCAAGTTGGCACAACTTCCAAGCTTGAAGGATCTCTTCCTTGATTTCACTTTGAGGTATACATGATTTCCAACTTTGAATTCTCTATGCACCCTATTCTTATTTGTAGAACTTTTTTTTCTTGTCTTGTGTTGCCTTCAAATTTGTAGATCATGGTTTGCAAGAGGAAGGGGAAGATAGAAAAGTGTTGGATGTGTGAGAGAAGTCTTGGTTGGCCAAGATGTAGTCCACCACATTGGCTCCCTTGCTATGGGGCAAGCATGTAAAAGTTAAAACCCATTGAACCCTAACTCGGGTAGCAGGGGGGATTGTTTAGGTGTAGCAGATCATGAGATTCCTTGAGATGTAGAGGGTGTCTCTCGTATATTGTGAATGACCCGATCCCATTGTCAAAAGTCCTGTGAAGGCCCATAGTCTTGAGGTTTATCTCTTGGAGGAAAAATGCATCCTCAAATCTATCATGTGCCAACACTTGTGAGTTCTTGGAACAAGCATTGAAGTCCCCCAAAAGAATAACCCCATTGATACTAGAGTTGTGGGAGATGTCATCATAAAGGTCGAGGAAAGAATCTCGAACTCTCTGTGAAGTGCAAAGTGTGATGAGATTGAGGGGGAATAACACATTGCAATGTAAATATCCCACTATAGGGGCCACTTTTGCAGATTCGAACCCAGAAGAACATTACATGCTTGTTTGAGACAACCATGGAGACCCTTCTATGAAGAGATCATAGAGGAGACATGCAACCCTATTGAAGCCTTTGACACTGCCAAAATGTGTCTCCTATAGGAAAGACTAAGCCCAATGGCACCCATGGATTTGGGTGGTGTCTTCACGGGGTTCGCTTGTCTTTGTGAGAAAGAAGAGGTTGTAGGATCCAACTGTGTTGGAAAGTGTGCACAGAGAAGACCAAAATGCCTCATTGCAATTCTAATATGCAATTGAAATGGTGGACGAAACCTCCATACCTTGATGGCCTCGTCATTTAGACCAACGATGGGACCACCGAGGGCGGAGTCTTGAATAAAAACTTCGAGATCTCAGATGATCTTCTTTCCCGCTTTCATGGCTACTGTAACCTAGTCCTTGTGCTGTTTGAGGTTCACCATTTGAGCTTTGGATATATCAACATCAAGAAAGATCCAGTGCGGGAGAGAGGGTAGTCATCTTTTAGCTCGAAGGGCTTTGAGTTGGTTTTCTGGTGTCCTAAAATGGAGTGAGAGTGTTGAGTTGATGCTCATCCAATTGCACTTGAGGTTGATGGTCTCCAGGTCCATTGTGTAATGAAGGAAGGAGGTGCCTAGTTGTAGGGGGTTCAATGGGGTCGAGTGGAGGGTGGGGGAGCCCACCCTAAGCTTGAGTTCTCTAGTCTGAAGGAGGCATTCCTTGACTATCTTGGCTTGTACAACCTCTACTTTACTGAGTTGANCCTCGAATATCTTGCCATGTATAACCTCCTCCACTTCGATGGGTGGGTGGGGACATTTGCTTCCTCTTCCACTTGAACCCAAGAGTTAGGTGTTTGTAATTGTATCTCTGTCTCTTGTTCGAGCAAGGCCTGTTGTGTTCTCATCCCCTCTTTCATATTTTTGATGTCTGAGATTTTGGATTGAAGACAAAGGGTTTGCAGGTGGGTTTTTGAAGTAACAACAAGAACCCTTTTTTTGGCTTTTGAGGATTTCTTAAATTAGCCTTGAACAAGATTCAATTATGGGGGGCTCATCTTGGCATCAACTTAGTTCCAACTGATCTTGGTGGTTATGACTTAGATTTGAACTTCCATGAACTTGGTCGTCACTCACATGCTTTGCCTAACAATTGGTAGACACAGGGGCCTTTATTTTGTTTATGTCCAATAACCGGTTACAAAACGATGGGCCTTCTTGGTAACTGTCAACATCTTCTACAAGGGTTGTCGACGTCGACGCACTTGTTTTCCAATGGAACCTTCATTGATGTCAACTTCCTCGACTTTGCCCTTTGTTACCTCCCAGATTTGCACTCAAAGATATTCAAAGTTTGAAAACTAGGTGCAACTCTAGAGACACTTGGGAAGGTTTCTCATTGTCACCACGACAACTCTTCCTCTCACTTTAGGTCAACTCTTGTCTGGCATAAGGGGTGTTGCCGTCCTTATACACACCTACCAATGTGGAGAAGTCTCCAACCCACTTGGTGTGTCCTTGGAGGCACAAGCCTAAGTCTGGACCCACTGTCACCTCGATCTAGACTTCTTTCGTCTAGGCTCACTCCTAGGTAAGCCAAGGGGGGTAGACCCTATTTAACTATGTTAAGTTTTAATTAATGATCTAGGAGTTAATTTGTTTTTTTTATTAAGTATGCCCAACCCAATGACAAACAAACAATGGAAATGCAACTTTTAAATGACAAGCAAACCTTTACTTTACAATACAATAAATAGACCAGTGCCTAAAATATACACAAGTTTACTTACACAATTACAAAATATATCTACAATATGAAATACAACATGAACTACTTACACAATGATTTTAATAGTGAAATGACTTCTAGCTTTAAACAACTATTTCCAAAAGAATGAAAGAATACTTTCAACCCAATAAACAATGATGCATCAATACATGTAAATATTCACAATGAAAGAGATAGCTTGAAATTGAAAATGCTTGGAAAGTTCAAACGCATGGAAAGTAAATTGCTTGAAGATAAAATGCACAACTTGGAAAGGAAGATAACTGAACTTGAAAATGCAAGTGTTGTGAATGTAGTGTTGGTTGATTTAATGATTTTTAGGTCTCTCTTTAATTTAGGGGAATTAAGTGTGATAGATACAAGCCTAAACTATGTGACTACCCCAAATCCCTATCCCTTCAACCAAAAGGAAATGCTGGGTGCTCAAGAAGAAGGACAAGCAAGGTCCTTCCCTAGCTCCACAGGTCAGATCAAGAATGCTTGGGTGCTCAAGCAAGGAGGACACGTAGTGCCGTGAAGCCATCCTCGACTTCAACCCCTTGTAGCCTCCCAAGTCACCCTATTTTGGTGGTTGAAACAATGAGTGGATTGAGTGCCTAATTAGACTAGCCACACGGTCCTTTTGCCCTTTCTTAGTTACCCAAGATCCATTGAAGTGGCAAGGGGAGGGAATACGGGGCAGAAGGCCAATTACTTTGCAAAAAAAAAGAAATTACTCTAGCCTCACGATATTGCAAGGTTGGCAGAGCCAAACACAATGAAAGGTGTGGGCGAAAATTAATAAATTAAATAACTTGAAATGAAATAAAACAATTGCCTAGCCACACACTTTGCCTTAAGGACAAAAGTGGGCAAAAATATAAATAACTTTACAACCTCACAACAATGGCACAAGGAGGAGGACAAGCCTACTGATTTTGTGCCAAGGTGGGTGAATAAAAAAATTACTTGAAAGGAAATAGCTAAACTAGCCACACAACTTTCTCTTTATGGGAGAAGTGGGGCACATAATAAAATGCAAAACAAAAAATAAAAAACTGATCTAGCCTTCACGATATTGCATGGATTGGCATAGCCAATCACTTTGCAAGGTGTGGGCAATACTAAACTAATTTACAATATCAGATTTTTAACTTTAGGAAAGAGAATGCAAGCCCAAGAGACTCTCTTGGGCTGCTTACAATGTCTTAGAAGAAGATAGAAAGAAGGGGATTTGATACCCAAACTTTAGGAGGCTTTCCTTGAATGTTTTGAGGCCCAAAATGGGCAACACCTCCGCTTAACCTGGCGAGAATCTGCACAAAACAGCAAGCAAAGCTTGCTGGAAAATGCTGCAAAACACTTAAAAACTTGTTAATTTCTGTTAGTGTATAAAACAAAAATTTTTAGAGTAAAATTCTGAACAGAAAATTTGATTTTTAATGACTATTTCATAACAGAAAATTGCTTTAAAGTGAATGGGAAAGATAGAAATGATAACAGAAAAATATTGGAGGCTTTTGATGCTTGAACAAGTGAATTTCCAGATATGAAATTCACTTCTTCAAACACTTTGGTGACCTACAAATAAGTAAATACTTGCTACATAATAAACAAGGAGGTGAGTATATCTAAAAGAACTTGCAAAATACTTTCCAAATTCTATAAAAATAACCCACAAAACTAATAGTAATACTACTATAAATTTTTCGAAGCAAAATACTTGCTTGGATCTCCAAGTCTAGACAATGTAAGCAAGAAATACACAAGAGTAAAGCAACAATATCACCTCACAAAGGAACCATGAACAACATCAAGAAGACTCCCAGTGCACACAAGATATCCTTCAAAGCTTCCTTTACTATAAGAAAAATGTTGCTGCAAATACTTGCAGCAAGATTTACAATGAGAGAGAGAGAGAGAGAGGAGTGGGAGAGATTTGGGCAGCATAAACTTGCTCTGAGAATAGATGGTGAAAAGAGGAGGGGAGGCCTCTCTTTTAAGTTAGAAATGCAAGAGAGACCTCCCTTGCATGTGTGACAAGTGTCAACCAAAAGGGAGGGGGCTCTCTTCAAGGGGGGCGCACCACATGAGGGAGGGGTGCACTTTAGGAGAGGGAGTTGAGGGTTTAGGAAGTGGGAACCCCCACTAATGTGTTTGATCACTTAGTTGAGGTCCAAGGGGGGTCCACCAAGGAGTGGGAGCCTCCCCACCCTTTCTTTTAATTTTTTCCATTCTCACACCAAGAGAGGGGGCGCACTTTCCCTTAGGGGACACCACAAATGTTGCAACTTGACTTTGGGGGGGGTGCTCTTTCACCTTAGAGTGTTTTCCTATCTTAAGAATTACTTTAGGAATCATTTCCCCACCTTTTTTCCTGACTTTAGTGACTTTTACAAAATTTGACTATTTTACCTTTGTCAATTAAATGTTGTCTTCCGACTAACTTGGACTCCTCATGGACACTGACCTAGCAAAACTTGTCCAATTGAGCTGAAACTTGGTCCAAGGGTGTAGGGGGTCATGAACCATTTGATTTGAGTACTCATACCCTTATACAATATCCCCAAGGACCAAATTTTTACATTTTACATAAAAAATAATTAAAATTTCCATTAAATGGAGAATTTTAATAAATTAAAAAAAACTATCAAAACTTAATAGAATTCCGCCAAACTCTAGAAGATGTCTAGCATGGTCATTTACAACATTCCAAGTCCTTAGTCATCCCTTGGGCTCGATCATTAGAACGCCTTTCACCACTTCGGAGGATTTTTTGAGTGAAAAACTCAAGGATAATTAAAATTGCCTGGTAGGCAAGATTAATTACCTGAGGAAAAAAAACACTCGATGAAAGGACTTCCCTAATGATAAAGTCCTAGGCAACTAACCTAATCCATGCTAACATATTACATTATTATCCCATGCAGGGGAGCAGACATCCTGATTACAAAAATTGGGGCAAAATTGCCCTGCTGAGCCAAAAGGTCTTCAAAACTTGTCATACCATATGGTACATGTCTTCATGGTACATGACGTTGACCCCTAGTTGAAATAGATGGTCAGCAAGCAGGGATAATTTTAAGGATGCAAATTTATATGAAAATGTAGAAACCTGGGCTAATCTTACTAGTTGTTAATATGCAAAATGTAAAATGTTTGTCGAAAGTTTTGTAAAAATATTCAAATTTCTAAGGATTTTATATAGTTTCTATAAAATTTTGGTGATTTTTAAGGTAAAATAATTTTATTCTGCTGAATTTGGGCGAATCGTTTTTAGAAAAAATGGAAATTGGCGAATCTTTTTTTGGGAAAAACCATGGGAAATTAGCCCATTTGCGAAATTTAGCCCCTAAAATCATCTATGTCAGCAAGGGGGAAACTCTAGAAAAGGTGTTTATGATATTCTTTCAATTAAGGATTGGTGGATAGCCAAGAGCAATGCCCTATCAAGTGTGGGTGATGGATTCATGATCGAGTTCGATCAACATTCAAAAGGGTTTGAACTTGCATGGAAGAAGGTGTAGCTAGGTTGTTATAAACATTCTCTAACCTACCACATGGATTTACATCAATATGTCAAAAATGAAAGGACACTCCCAAAGATGCTCCTCACAACAAGTACAAAATCAACCAAGTAATAACATGCAACCATGAATGATTAAAGGATAGCCACATATGAAAGCATACAAGTAGACAAGTGGCAAGCCTTCTTTATAGAATGAACAACCAACAATACATCATTCTTCAAGTGTGATTTCACCCAAAAATTAAGAGGGCCTTAAATGTGCCACACTTAACCTTCAACCACTAGTTGGGGCCACCCTTAAAATAGAGTGAACAACCCTAATTGAGATGTTGTCTTATTGGAGCAAAAATGCCCTTCTACAAATATTATTCTAGTAGATATGTACTAGAAATTTCCAACCATCAAATCAACCCTAGAAAACAGAAAAAGATGAAGAACCTCACATTGAAATACGCCATAACTTCTTCTTGCTAGTAGATCTTCAACTAAGCTTGGAGGGGATCTCCCACACAATCAACCATGCCTCTAGCAAATGAATCTTTCCTCTATTTATACCTTTTTCCATTCAAAATTAAGGCTTCCTCCTTTTAGGGTTTAAAAAGGTGAAATAATATTTTAATCTATGAAACATGATTCGTTGAAAACCCCCCTCGTGTCTCGAATCCGACGTGGGGACATGGATTCGACCTAATTCGTGTCCGACACGAATTAGGATGGTGTCTCGATTTCTTGACACGTGTCACGGAAAAAGGAGGC